>JZKD02S1747397.1:564921-588081 GCA_000966675.3 Picea glauca | reverse complement strand
TTCCCAAGGATTAAAATCCTCACACCTCCTTCCGTATCCTGCGGTCATCAGACATTGGTGCTAGATCTGACAGTTCATATCCTTTTTCCTATGCACCTCCCAGGGACTGAACCTCATGCATGTATCTTGATCCAGTGGCTCTCAAGCCACTGTGCTCCAGATCCGACCACTGGTGCTATTTCATTTACTGGGAGTTCACGATGCAACGACTCCATAATCACCTACCACTCCAAAACCCAAACTTTGAAATAGCGAAATTCAATGCCTTAGAGTGTTGGAAGACACTCGGCCTTAATCTCCTCGCTGCTCTGCAAGATCCAACGACTCTCGCAACTTCAGTACTTCTCCCTGAAGTGTCTCCACCATTTATTTCAGCTGCTCTCATGTGTGACCTCTCAGAGGTTAAAGTCTGTGAGCCCAGATCCTTTTGATCTAACGGTAGTTGTGCACAACCTTGATCTTTAACTCTTTGAATATCAATGGTTCCTTCAACCTAAGTTTATATATTTCCTATATACATATAAGTATGTTGGAGTAGTTTGAGAGTTAAGGGAAGTGATAGAATTATGGACAGAATTTATCCACATAAGCTTTTATGTTCGAAGTAAATTAGATTGGTGTAATAATGTCATTATGGATAGAAATGAATCTTACCTTCTCTTAAATTCTAAGATGTAACGAAATTGAATTACGTCATATAATTTTTTTTTTATGATGAATTTGAGGTACATTACCTATGGTATCAGAGAAAAAGTTACAACACTCGGCCTAAATAGGCCCACATTAGCTACTTAGTATACATTCCAACATATGAAAAGCTAATAAATCTTATGGTTCAAATAGAAAGCCCTTTCTGTTTTTTGTAAAGTATGGCAGCTCAGGAGGGTGTAGTAATCAGGATGGAAGGATATCCGCAGCAAGGACCTCTGGGAGATCCAAGACAGAACAGTGATGGAAGCTCACCCACGGAGGTGTTGGAAACAATGAGGAATTTTATTGTTGAACTACATGTTTTCAAGGCCGACAATGAAAAATTGAAGAAAGCACAGTAGGAACAACAAGAGATAAATGAAGTCCTATTGCATAGTATAGTAACCAAGAAAATCCCAAAAGACGATAACCATGACGAATAAGTTAGCAAAAGGGCCTCCAAGAATTATAGACCAGAAAGAGAAAAAGGAGGCAGTTCCTCTGAAGGGACACCTTCAGCTGAGGACAAAACTATACGAGACAGAAAAAGAAATTGGCCGAGGGCCTAAAGGAGAAATAGTTGGAATTGTCCGACTTTAAGAATTATTTCAATAAACAATACCTTTCTGAAAGCTATTATGAAAGGAAGACGAAAGAATTTTATGAGTTACGACTCGGACAGATGATGATGGAGGACCTTATAAATAAATTTCTGGAACTACTAAGGTTTGTACCATACATCTGGGAGGATAAGGTAAAAATTCAACGATTCTTATGCTATTTACCACAGGCCTACAGGAACAGAATTGAGTTTGACAGCCCCAAATCCTTAAGTGAGGTATTCAGAAAAGCACGAATGTGCTATGATTAGTATAAACAGTGGGTAGAGTTTCCCAAGACCTGGAAGGATAAGAAGCAAGATCAAATGAAACATTGGAAGAAGGGATACTAGCCAACTCCTTATCGGAATGCAGAAAAAAGTTTCCCGAGGAAGGATTTTCACTCCAATCATCCGAATACGCAAGGTAGCGGTAAATTGGTAAACCTAGGAACGAAGAAGTTTGGAGACAACTCCCGTGATCCATTAAAGTGTTGGGAGTTTGGAGAGCCTCATCTAAGGAGGAACTGTCCACGTTTAATTGCAGCAAACAAAATTTTTGTTCACAATTTGCAAGAAGCCTCGATAGTGGGAGACGTGGGCAGAAGTTTGCATCGAATAAATGTAGCCATAGATGGTCGACAAGATGACCACCAGTCTTTGGTGGTAGAAATCAAAGGTAAAATCAATGAAACTAGAATTTCTATTTTAATTGACCCTGGAGCTACGTTAAGTTATATTACTCTTGATGTAGTAGAGTCGAATAAACTTAAGAAATTGAAGCACACAAAATCATGGCTTGTACAACTAGAAACAAGTATTAAAAGGAAAGTATTTGACTTTATTTCCGATCTTGAGTTCATCTTAGATGGTCAAAAGATAAGGACCAATATGAACATCCTACCACTAGGATCTTATGATATGATTATCGGGATGGATTGGTTGGAACAACACAAAGCAGTACTAGAATGTTATACAAAGATACTTAGCTATAAATATAATTTTGGCACTATTAGAACAACCCAAGGCATACCAAAACCTGTATCAGTCAGACAAGTTTCAGTGATGAAACTCAAGAAATTTATTAGAAAGGGATGTCAAGTTTACGCCATCCAAGTGACGAATCTATTAGGAAAAGAAGATAAGCCCAAGTTAGAAGACTTTGTTGTCCTACGTGAATTCAAAGACATGTTTTTGGATGAGATACCAGAATTACCTCCTAGAAGGGAAATAGATTTATCCATACACTTACTACCTGGATCAACCCCTATCTCAAAAGAACCCTACCAAATGAGTCTACTAGAACTGACAGAATTAAAAATATAATTACAGGAATTGTTGGACAAAGAGTATATCAGACCGAGTGTCTCGCCATGGGGAGCATCGGTCCTCTTTATGAAAAAGAAAGAAGATACTCTAAGACTATGTATTGATTATAGAAAACTTAAAAAAATGACCATTAAGAACAAATACCCCTTACCAAGGATAAATGATCTGTCTGATCAAGTTGGTGGGGCCAAGATCTTTTCAAAATTGGATTTACAATCTAGTTATCATCAAGTTAGGATAAAGGATGAGGACATAAACAATACAGCTTTTCAAAAAAGATACAGACACTACGAGTTTTTAGTCATACCTTTTGGACTCACTAATGCACCAACCACATTTATGTGCTTGATGAACAACATTTTCAGTTAGTCCTTAGACAAGTTCGTAGTATTATTCATCGACGATATTCTGGTCTATTCTAAAATGGAGGAGGAACATGATGAATGCTGAAGAATGGTTCTGCAAACATTAAGGAGACACAAACTATATGAAAAATTCATTAAATATGACTTTTATAAAAAAGAAATACAATATTTAGGACATGTTATTTCCTTAGAAGGTATTTCCGTAGACCCAGAAAAGATAAAAGCCATTATAGAATGGCTAGTACCTAAGGATGTGGCAGATAACCGGTCATTCATGGGAATCACCGGATATTATCGCAGATTTATGGAAGGGTTTTCCAAGACAGCCTACCCTATCACATCATTACAAAAGAAAGGGACCAAGTTTAACTAGTCGCAAAAGTGTCAAGATAGTTTTAACAAGATGAAAGAATCATTGACATAGACACCCATTTTGAAGGTATCAGACCCGGATAAAGACTTCACAGTATGTGTTGATGCAAGTAAAGAGGGACTAGGTGGTGTTCTAACTCAGGAAGGGCACGTGATTTTTTACGAGTCCAAGAAATTAAAAGAACACGAGCGAAATTATGTCACTCATGACTTAGAATTGGCAGCAGTAATACATGCCTTAAAAATGTGGCGACACTATATAATGGGTAGAAAATTCCTACTATTGATGGATAATAGCGGGGTGAAATATATGTTTAACCAACCATACCTTAATGCAAGACAAGCAAGGTGGCTAGCCTTCCTGAGAGAACTCGACTACGAGGTCATACATATCAAGGGTAAGGAAAATAAAGTAGCAAACGCTTTAAGTAGAAGAGTCCATGGGTTATTTGAGATAAATATCAGTAGGGAAAAAAGCGATCTGAAACAAAGAATAAGGATGGAAAGTATTAAGGAAGGAAATTACACTAAGGTGATGGCAAAATTTCAAAATAGTATCACAAACTTAGATAAACCAGATCTAAGTATTGACAAGAACGGACTATTACGACTTAAAAATAGACTTTACATACCAGATTTAGCAGAGTTAAAATTAATTGTTTCAGATGAAGTGCATAAGAAACCGTATTCTGGCCATCCAGGTTACCATAAAACGATAACAACACTCAAAAAACTATTTTACTAGCCTAATATGAAGGGTGAAACAACAAAGTACTTGGCTAGGTGCTAAGATTGTCAGCAGGTTAAGGTCGAGCTCCAACACCTAGCCATCCTATTACAACCATTACCAGTACCATAATGGAAATGGGAGACTATATCACTAGACTTTATAACAGGTTTGCCTAAAACTCAGAAACATAATGATTCTATCATGGTTGTAATCGGTAAACTCAGTAAGTCTGCACACTTTATTCCTATAAAATCTACTTTTAAAGCTATAAACATTGTTGAAATATTCATGAAAGAAATTTTTAGACTGCATGGTATTCCTAAAATGGTGGTTTCAAATAGAGACGTAAAATTTGCATCCGCTTTTTGGAAGGAATTGTTTGCACGACTAAACACTAACTTGAACTTTAGTACGAGCTATCATCCACAAATAGATGGAAAAACTGAAAGGACAAACCAGATCATAGAGGATATGCTTTGCATGTACATAAGAACAAAACTGAGCAAGTGCGAAGACTACCTTCACTTGGTAGAATTTGCATCTAACAATGGGTACCAAACTTCAGTTAAGTTGAGCCTTTTCGAAATATTGTATGGCAGAAAGTGTACAACTCTAATTAGTTGGGATAACTCAGCTGACAGACTCATGGTTGGACCAGAGATTCTCCAAGAAATGGAGAACATGGTAAGAAAGGCACAAGAGAACTTGAAAGAAGCACAGGATAGACAGAAGAGTTATGCAAATTAGAAAAGGAGACACTTGGAATTTCAAGTGGGAGACCATGTTTACTTGAAGGTCAAAGCCCGAAAAAGCTCGTTGAAGTTAGGGAACTGTGCTAATATGGCACCCAGGTTTTGTGGGCCCTTCGAGATACTAGCTCAAATTGGACCTGTAGCATATCAACTTGCACTTCCAACTAATCTAAGAATTCATAATCTATTTCATGTTTCTTTGTTGAAAAAGTATATTCATGGCCCTACTCATATGATTGATTGGAACTTGGTGCAGGTGGAACCCGAAGGTGATTTTCAGGTGGAACCCGAAGGAGAGTTCTAGGTGGAACCCCTGCGCATTCTGGACTGGAGAGAAATAGCACTTCGGAAAAAAGTCGTCACTCAGGTAAAGGTGCAATGGAAGCACTTTAGTACTGAGGAGGCCACTTAGGAGTTGGAGGGATATTTGCGGAAATCTCATCCAACCCTGTTCCAAGAAAGGAACAAACATTGAGGACATTGTTTTACTGAAGGGAGAAAGGATGTGATATCCCCAAAAATAAAATATTTTTGAAATTTAAATTCATTGGAAATTTATTCCATTTTTAGTAAATTTGAATTTGGAATTTTTTTTCCATTTATGGCAATTCCAAATTTCAAATTTAATAATTGTAATTAATTAACATGACTGTTGGGAAGAGCCCTGATTTTTCCCAACTAACTATTTGACTATGAAACTTGTATGAAAACAGAATATTTTATATTGATTGCAGGAGGACAAATGCAACAACCATGTTGAAGTTAGCTGACCATGACTCCATGAGAGGGGAACATGTTGGAACTACCCCTAGGATGATTGTTACAAGTGGAAAATCAGTGATTTGGCCATTGTCAGCCCCTGAAAATCAGGGATTTAGAAAGCTGCGAAAATTCCCAAGGGAGGGGAAAAGACCTGGGCAAAATTGGATAAATAGCATATTTGAGGAGGCAGGACGCTGCCAAGTATGCAGAGAAAAGAGACTATGGATTTTCCTTGCTCTTATGATGAGTGCTGAGTAAGTGTGAGGAAAGAGGATAACTGTTGGAACTGTGGACATTGTTGAGGAGAATTCTTCCAAATTCACCCTCATGGATTCGTGGTCAGGCTAGGGGGTGAATCCATCAAGAAATTTTGGCTACCTATTCTACGGTTGGGAGGAACATGGTTGTTCCCTTTGCCTTCTCGAAAACTGGTTCAAATATGTTGATCTACTCCTTCTCTATTTTAAATAATCATTTATACTGGTGATATGTAAATGTTTATTCTGTATTGAAGTAATTCCATGGGAGAAATCTTTCGTGTCATAATCCATTGCTGTAATAGGAAAAACTGTAGGAACATAGTAGGAATTATTTGTTATAAAAACAACTCTAATGCTGTAATGAATGGACTAGTAGAAACGATGGAGGATCTTCATCCGGGATAGAGGTAGAATAGAAATAACAGATCATATTACAAGTCACTGTGTACAGCGCATGACAAGTACATAAATTATTGTATATGAAATTATTAAACTAATTAAGCAGATTTTAGCGCGATTTTTTTTAAAAGTTTTGCTTGCCATGAGGTCATACACCTTTAAGTATTCGAAATTTTGTAATTAGACTATTGTTTAATGGCATAAACCGTAGAGAACAAAATGGGATCGTTCAGGTTAACTATGCTTTGATGTGTAAGCTACTGGTGTGTAAGAATGAGACCAAAGTTAGGTAGATATACTTGCATGTTTATATTTCTGAAGGTAAGGATGCAGGACCGTAGCACGTAACTGAGTTTTCCAATTATTAAACCAGAATCAAGATGAAACTATACCTATGACAGTGAATCATTATATATATATATAGAGAGAGAAAGCTATGGGTTTGTACATACATATAGGTGGAAATAAGTATAGATGTTAATGGATAATTAAAGCGAATTCCCTACAGTAAGAATGATAATATACGCCTTTATACGTGCACATAGAAGACAATCAAAATGCCTACTGTTCTAGCAGTCATGAAGATCCAACCTTGCAATTAAAAGCATAATTAAATGTGCAGAACTGATTACTTTGACAATTTCAGACTCCCTTCTTTTTTTATTGCTCTGTATATGTTCCCTTAGATGATGATAATGATCTAAGAAATGTCGATGTATAACCAGGAACGCCAATGATTGACCATTCGTGTATTTATGTAATAAGCTATACAAAGTAATAGCATTACTAAAGTATCGATGCATGACCAGTATACACATTTAATAGGATTATATGCATAAATTTGTATATTACTTGATACCTGTATAATAGTTTAATATTCTAGAGCCCCCTTTTTTTTGTTGAGATGTGATTCAAAATATGTGGGCCTTTGGAAATACATAAATTCTATGTAATGCATAAAAGTTCAGACTGTACAAACAACAAATATGGAAATACAGTAGAGAGCAACATCCTAACTAAACCTTAGTAAAGTTTCTGGAATTCAAAAGATAAGCAGTATGTAAAATCGAAATAATATCCAAGGAAGGATTCGAGTCAAAATAACTATCCATGATGATGGTTGAATTCCATATGAGAAAACCTGCGCACGTGCCCCCTTTTCGATGCTCTTCTCTGTTCTGAACCAACACACACCTTTCGTGTTTCGGGGTTTCGGGACTCTTGCTTGCGAGCTCTCCCAGACTTCTTTTCCTTCCAACTCCCAGTCGCCAAAACACCAAAAAGGGCTTAACAGTTATGGATCACCCCTTAGCCTTCGTCCATGTGACCACCACTCTGTGACCTAGTGCTATTCTTCCGAATGATTTTGGGGTTCGCGATTCATGATTTCTTGATTCCGGCTACAACGATTCTAGGTCCTTCGAACTCCCAGACCCTGAAATGCCGAAATCTCCCCCTTGAGAGATCAACAGTCTAGAGTACTCCTGAACCGACGACCACGATCCCACTGGATCGATGAACCACAACCTTTTGAAATTTTCCCTGAACCTTGACCACTCGCCATGTGTCCTCCTTGATGAATGGTGTCGATCATTTCACAATTTTGTGAGCCGGTACTTCTTGTCTCAAGACTCCTCCTAGAACTCCTGGTGTCCAAAACCCCAATGGGCTTGGATCTTTGACACCTGTCCTCCAAAATGGACAATCCCGATGCTTTCGAGACTTGACGAGTCCTCTTCCTTCTACTGTTACGAGGTTTAAACCTCGTGCACCTTTTCTGAATCCGACGGCTCATGGAAAATCGACACTTCTCCCTCGAAGTATCTGTCATCCATTCTATTCTTATGTGCAACTTCCCAGAGATTAAACCCTTCACACCTTCTTCCATATCCGACAGCCGTCAGACCTTGGTGCTAGATCTGATGGTCCAGATCATTTTTCCTATGCAACTCCCAGGGACTAAACCCCGTGCACATATCTTGATCTAGTGGCTCTCAGGCCACTGCGCTCCAAATCCAATGGCTGGCGCGATTTCGAGAATAGGGAATTCATGATGCAACAACTCCATAATCACCTGTCACTCCAAACCCCGAACTCTGAAATAGTGAAATTCAATGCCTTAGAGTGTTGGAAGACACTCGGCCTTAATCTCCTCACTGCTCTGCAAGATCCAACGACTCTCACAACTTCGGTACTTCTCCCCGAAGTGTCTCCACCGTTCATTTCAGCTGCTCTCCTATGCGACCTCTCAGGGGTTAAACTCTGTGCGCCCAGATCCTTTTGATCTAATGGTAGTTGTGCACAACCCTGAGATTTAACTCTTTGAACCTCAAAGGTTCCTTCGACCTAAGTTTAGATATTGCCTATATAAATATAAGTATGTTGGAGTAGTTTGAGAGTTAAGGTAAGTGATATAATTATCGACAGAATTTATCCACATAAGCTTTTATGTTCAAAGTAAACTAGACTGGTGTAATAATGTCATTATGGACATAAATGAATCTTACCTTCTCTTAAATTCTAAGCTTAAATGAAATTGAATTATGTCATAGAATTTTTTTTTTATGTTGAATTTGAGGTACATTACAACGATTCAATGCAATAATTATATCTGTCCCTAGTAGTATGTTGAGGGTGACTTGGTTCTCCTTTATGGCCAAGCCAAAGAACCGTTGGGGGAAAGTAAGTTCAACCCCATGTGGCACATTCCTTACATTGTGTGATGTGTCTTAGAGAAAAGATCCTACAAATGATAGGATTATGAGGGGAATATGTTGGATGAGTCCAGAAATGGGCTTTACCTTAAAAGGTATTAAGCTTGAGCCTACAAACTTGGGCTTGAACTTTGTATATTAGTGTATCTGAGTGTATATACTTTTTTATCTTTTCTTTACGTCATCGACCTACTTATTGAGTTTTCCCTTGGTTGGAAGATGCCAAGAGAATATTCGGTCTACTTAGGATTCGTGGATGATTCCATTCATCATACACGGAACATGGATTCCGTTTCAATACAATCCTTTAAAAAATATTCAAGAGATACGTTATATGCGGATAATAAGTAAGCACAATCTCTTTTGATTATTCGCTCTTTGGCACGGAACCATGTCCATGATTAGCTCCATTATTCGGTGGCTTTGTTTAGTTTCTATTGGAATGGACAGGACTGTAGTGGTTTAAGAAGTGGAAAATATACACTCTACTAGGTCTTCCATGCCCATTTCTCTTGCGATTCGTAGAAATACTTTGAGCTCTGGCTTGTATGAAAGGTAGTCTGGTCAAGAATCTCACGATGATCACAACATAGTTGTGTGAGAAGTACTTTGTTCAATTATATATATATATATATATATATATATATATAATTGAAGGGTTGCTAAATCTATTATATATATATATATATATATATATATATATATATATCAAATTTCCAATCTATATTCGATCTATATGGACTTTCATACTGGCCAATTTTTCGATGTTGTGTATCTTTATAACCATAAGTGTTTTGAACTTGATGCAGGAGCATCGCCAACACGTCAAGCAAGCCAGCGTGGAAGCGAGAGACAGCTGGAAAAGCCAACACAAGTTTTGAAATCACCTTGGAAGTTGTTGCACAATCTTAAATGAAGTCATTAAGATGAGGCGCACTTGTATAATGTAATCATACCTTGAGCCATACGCTCTCGTCCTTAGTAGGTAGGAGGCATTTATAGTAGTTAATGCAGGTAGATAGAATTTAATTCTAGATTAGACAGTTTTAGAGTGCAAGAGGGAAACAGGATATAGACACCTTCATTGTGTATTGTAACATTATTAGGAAGAAGGAAGAGCAAGAGCATGCAGAGAGATGTGTAAGAACACCCATGTACAGATATTTGAATTAATAGAAAGAATTGATTCAAATTCATGGTTTGTGTGTTCTTTGTGTATTGATGTTATGCTCATGAATGTTTTCTTCCTGTTATACATTTTCTTTATATGCTGTGTATATGATTTCATGTTTAAGTTTGAAGTCTGAAGGGATAATGGAATGAGTTTCAATTGTTTCTCTATCTGAGTTAGAATTCCTGCAAGGAGTGCAGTGGAGGTGTCCACAAGGAGTGCATCGACAAGAACTCAGAGTTGCATCTCTGAAGCTCAGATGGTTTTACTTTTGTTCTCATTTCCCCAGAAGTGTAGTTGGACATAGGAGCCGTGCAAGGAGTGCACAGGCCAAGTGAAGTTCAAGGTTGCGAACCTGAGAAAGATTTAAAAGACTCTTGCTGCAGGAGTGTGCAGGGTCGAAAGAATTCAACACTTAAACATGTTTGGAGGTCACCGCAAGGAGTGTGTGCAAGGATCCTCTTTGAGGCTCGAAGTTGTGAGAAGATCAGGAAGAGTAAATCCTTTGAAAACATTTAGGGGCATCATAAGTTTGCAGCGCAAGTGGATAAGTCCAGGGAAGAGTCCTTGGTTTCCTTCATAGAAATAATCACAGGAAAGAAACCAATGGTCGAGAATCTGCAGGGAGGATTAGCGAAATCTCGCCAGTCGTCAGATTTGCCAGAGGAGCGAGGAGGTTATAGTCGTGTCCGAATTCCAAGATCAGGAGATTATGGAACGTAGGATCTTCACATAGAATACTCGTCAACCGTTGGATTGACCAGGAGTTGCACAGAGTTTAAGCTTTGTGAACGGGAGGAGGAAAGTTCCGACGAGAGGTGTAGCCATTAGAATTTTGGCATTCATGAAATTGAAAGTCATGTGAGCAAGTGATCGGGGAAAATCCATGTTGGGAACCCCGTAAAGGATCGGCACCATCCATCAGTCGAGACATGTGGATGAGATCGGAAGCCCCATCGACATTTAGGTCATCGGGACTCACATAGGTAAGTTGTTTGGGTTTATATAATTGGAAAAACCTGAGGGTTGATCTGAACCATCCATCCACTTGGGACGCGTGTTAGAAATCTAAGGGAAGTTGGGGATCAACATTTCGCGAGTCATGGAGACAACGAGGACTTGCAACTTGGAATCGCGAAGTCCGATTTTCCGAAAAGAGGAGAGCTCCGTGTGGGACCCTACTGACGTCATCTCAGCATATCGAGGCATCGAGAATTTCCACAGTGAAAACCCCGAAGCATATGAGAGACATCCATCTTTGAGGATATGTGGCAATAATCTCAACCTTCGGAGAAAGTCCCGAAAGAAAAGTCACATCCGGAAATCGACATTTGTGAGATCGAGGGAATCGAAGGCCAAAGCACTTCGGCCTTTGAAGTCACGAAATCCTGAAATGGGGTAAGACAAAGGTCATGTGAAGGGAGGTCGTGTGGACTATGATCCTAGCCCAGAGGATGATCGAAGATTATAGTATATTGGGAAAACAAAGATCGGGAGATCGGGAACCAAAGGGTCATGGCATCGGGTGTTTGAAAACCCCAAAACCCGATTGTTATTTTCCGTTGGGAACGAAGAAAGAACTGGACCTAAAGGCTATAAGGTGTCGAAAAATACCTGTGGGTCAAATTCAAGTAAATATTCCAGGGAGAATCGAAGGAGCCACTCCAGCTCGAGGGTAAAATTAGAACGATCCTTAAGACCGGGATTTCAGTGCAGAGGCCTTTACTGAGGTAGAGGGTGCGGTCTGTGTCAGTTTGGTATTAGAGCTTAGAAAAGCTTCTTTTCTTTCTATAGCAGGGAAAAGGAAGATTCATGATGCCTCCAAGGAGAAGAGATAGACAATCACCCGATCCAGAGGAGGAAAGGGAGACGTCTAGAGGAAGGGGTATATGGGTGCAGAATCGAGAAGTAGAAAGAGATCTGCATAACATACGCACCAAACTTGTGGACGTGGAGATAAGACAAAAATGCACAGCTGATGTAGGAGATATCAGTGAGTCCGAAAGTGAAGATGATGTTGGGCATGGAGACGAAGAAGTCACAGCAGAAGATGCATCCAATGAACGCTTGCTTAAAGATGTTGCAAGGATGGGTGCAAAGACGAAGATGGACATTCCAGTTTATGAGGGAAATATGGATTTAGACAAGCTTCTAGAATGGATTAGAGATCTAGACACATATTTTGACTATGAAGATGTCGAAGAGGACAAGAAGGTCAAGCATGTCGTCACGAGATTAAAAGGACATGCATCCTTGTGGTGGGATGAACTACAAGTAGATAGGCGTGGCCAAGGCAAGCAAAAAATTAATAGCTGGGACAAGATGATTGCAAAGATGAAAGAAAAATTCATCCCCAGGGATTACCAAATTTCTCTGTTCAGGAGAATGCAAAACTTGAGACAAAAGATGATGTCAGTGAAGGAATATACTGAAGAATTTTACAAGCTAAATATCAGGGCAGGTCATCGTGAAAGCAATGATGAAAAAGTAGCTAGGTATATGAATGGCCTAAGATATGAAATTCAGGATGAGATGAGTATGTTGACCATCCGAACGGTGGAAGATGCTTATCAGATGGCTCTAAAAGCATAAGAGAAGCTAAGCCAAAAGCAGAGTCAAAGAGGCCGAGGTAGAAGTCAGCCCAGAGGCAAATCAGTTGCCCGGGATAATTATCAGAAGCCCAAGGAGGACTGGAAGTTCGGGTCTGAGCCTAAATACAAAAGAATTGAGAGAGGTGGAACCTCACAGTGAGGGCAATATGATGAACTGAGAGGACAACATACTGAGCAGAGAGGAGATTATGCTGATAACAACACTTTTCCTCGTACTAGAGGTAGAGGAAGAGGAAGAGGTGGAGTAATCACATGCTTCACATATGGAAAGAATGGGCATAAGTCTTATGAGTGTCCAGATAAGAAGAAAGAAGGGGGAGAAGCTCACATTGCTGAGGCACAGAGGCAGAATGTTGAGGTAGAAGACACTGAAGGTGGAAGATCGTTGATGATGCAAAAAGTCCTTTTGATACCAGAGAAAGAGGTGGAGAGTTCAGTCCAAAGGACCAGACTTTTTAGGACTGCTTGCAAGACCAAGGACAGGGTATGCAAGTTCATTGTAGACAGTGGTAGCACAGATAATCTCGTTTCTACGGAGATGGTAGAGAAGCTGGAGCTGGAGACGACTGATCATCCAAGCCCATATAAATTTTTGTGGCTACAAAAGGGACATCAGGTAAATGCCACTAAACAATGTTTAGTTGAATTTAAGATAGGAGGATATAATGATAAGATATTATGTGATGTCATTCCTATGGATGTTTTTCATCTATTACTGGTTATACCATGGCAATATGACATGAATGTGATTCATGATGGGAGAATGAACACATACACCCTGGAGAAGAATGAGAGGACACACATGTTGCTTCCAATTAAGGATAAGGAGGTAAAAACAGAAGTAAGCAACATAGTACTTCTCATGAGTCGGAAGGAACTTCTTACCGAGGTCAAGAAGAAGGAGGAACCGCAATTCATTGTGGTCAGGAAACCGAAAATTGTTCTGACTAGCACAAGAGTGGATAATTTACCAAAAGAGGTTCAGGAACTTTTGGAAGCGTTCACTAACATTGTAGTGGACGAATTACCTCATTCATTGCCACCAATCAGAAGTGTGAATCATCATATTGATCTCATACCAGGAGCCAGTTTTCCAAACAAAGCCGCATACAGATTGACGCTGCAAGAGAATGAAGAGGTTAAGAGATAAGTCCAGGATCTGTTGGACAAAGGTTTAGTCAGAGAAAGCTTGAGTCCATGTGCTATTCCAATAGTACTCAGTCCGAAGAAAGATGGAGGCTGGAGGATGTGTACTGACTCGAGGGCGATCAATAAGATAACCATCAGGTACAGATTTCCATTGCCGAGTATGGATGATCTGATGGATTGCTTGAGTGGAGAAAAATACTTTTCAAAGATTGATTTGAAAAGCAGTTATCACCAAATCTGCATGAGAGAATGTGACGTATGAAAGACAACATTTAAAACAAACGAGGGGTTTTATGAATGGCTTGTTATGTCGTTTGTATTAAAAAATGCACCAAGTACCTTCATGAGGTTGATGAACGAACTCCTGAAGGAGTTCATCGGGAAATTTGTCATTGTGTATTTGGATGACATACTAGTTTTCAGTAAAACAATAGTGGAGCATCTGAAGCATTTGGCTACAGTGATGAAGAGATTACAGCAAGGGAAGCTATTGATAAACATGAAGAAATCCTCATTCATGAAGACAGAGCTCATTTACTTGGGATTTGTTATTTTGGTGAATGAGTTGAGGATGGATCCAGATAAGGTGGAGGTAATCAAGAATTGGCCATCACCGAAGAACATATTTGAGGTGAGAAGTTTCCACGGATTGGCTAGTTTCTACCGAAAATTCATCAGGAATTTCAGTGGAATTAGTGAAGTGATGATTGATACAGTGAAGAAAATACACAAGTCATTTAACTGGACTGAAGAAGCCAAGAAGAGTTTTAATCTGTTGAAGAGGAAGATCACGGAACAACCAGTTTTGGTGTTGCTGGATTTCCAAAAGACATTTCAAGTGAAATGCGATGCAAGCAGATTTGCAATAGGAGCAGTCTTGAGTCAGGAAGACAGGTCGATAGCGTATTTCAATGAGAAGTTGAATGAAGAAAAGTTGAAATATTCCACTTATGATAAGGAATTTTACGCTATCATACAGGCACTAAAGAAATGGAGGCATTACTTGATACCCAAAGAGTTTGTCTTTTACAGTGACAATCATGCACTGTAGTTTGTGACTCAACATGAAAATTTGAATCAGAAACATATCAAATGGGTTGAGTATATGCAGAATTTCACTTTTGTGATAAAACATATTTCTGGTACTGCTAACAAAGTTGTTGATGCTTTGAGAAGGAAGTGTTTGCTGTTGCAGGAGTTCAGAGTCAAAACGTTGGGTTTTGATGATCTTAGGAACATGTACACTGATGATCAGGATTTCAAGGAATCATATGAAGCAACTAAGAATCCGATTCTCAGAGACAGAAGCCTGTGGATAGAATACATGATCCAGGAAGGATTGTTGTTCAAAGTTAATCAACTGTCTATTCCGAAATGCTCCATGAGGGAGAACTTGCTAAAGGAGAAACACAGTGGAGGATTGGAAGGACATTTTGGTCACGACAAGACATTCGCGAAGTTGAATGAGTCACATTTTTGGTCGGGGATGCGAGAGGATGTCAAGAGATTTATGGATAGATGCATAATTTGCCATCATTTGAAAGGAAGGAAGTAGAATGCAGGATTTTATCAACCATTGCCTATACCAGAGAGGTCGTGGGATGTAATTAGCATGAATTTCATGTTGGGGTTGCCAAGAACACAAAGAGATGTTGATTCAATTTTTGTGGTGGTGGATAGATTTTCCAAAATGACACACTTCATTCCATGTCAGAAGACCAGTGACGCAACTCACATTGCGAACTTGTTTTTCAAAGAGGTCATTCAACTTGATGGGTTGCCAAGGAGTATTGTTTTGGATCAAGACACAAAGTTCATAGGGCATTTTTGGAGGACCTTATGGAAGAAGCTGGGAACTAACTTAGCATTTAGTTCGCCTTATCATCCTCAGACAAATGGAAAATAAGAGGTAGTAAACAAGAGTCTGGGAGACTTGCTTAGAAGCTTGGTGACAGAACACCACATCCAGTGGGACAATATATTACCATAGGTAGAGTTTGCTTATAATGACTCTGTTAACAGGAGTACAGGGCAGATTCCTTTTCAGATTGTTTATGGCATGCAACCGAGAGGAATTTCTGAACTAAGAGAGTCAGAACAAACTACAATTAGGAGCGCTAGTGCAGAAGAATTCGTGGAGGCGATGAGGGAACTTCACAGCCAGGTGAAGGAACGATTGCAGAATTCAAGCTAGGAATATAAACGAAGGGTAGATCAGCACAGAGTACAACTTCAGTTTCAGGTTGGTGACTTGATTCTGGCACATTTGAGGAAAGAAAGGTTCTCGAGAGGAACATATAATAAGCTGAAGATGAAGAAAAATGGGCCATGTAGGGTCTTGAAGAAATGTGGAGCAAATGCTTACGAGATTGAATTACCTGATGGGATCGGAATTTCTTCGATATTCAGTATCTCGGATTTGTACCCATATAAGGCTGAAGAAACAGAGACTGGAAATGAGAAGCGAGTGATCCAGTGGATGAAACAGATGCTGGTTGCGGATAAGCCATAGATGGAGTGCATACTGGACAAGAGAGTGAGTAAGAGGACCAGGCGAAAGCAATACCTTGAGTATCTGGTCAAATGGAAGAACCATCTAGTTGAAGATGCCAGCTGGGAGACCGAAGCAGAGATACAGAAGCATGGACAGACCGTGCGTGAGCTCATGGACAGGAGCCCATGAAAGTTTTCAAGCGAGGGAGTATGATGCAGGAGCATCGCCAGCACGTCAAGCGAGCCAGCACGGAAGCGAGAGACAACTGAACAAGCCAACACAAATTTTGAAATCACCTTGGAAGTTGTTGTGCGATCTTAAATGAAGTCATTAAGATGAGGTGCACATGTATAATGTAATCGAACCTTGAGCCATACGCTCTCGTCCTTAGTAGGTAGGAGGTATTTATAGTAGTTAATGCAGGTAGATAGAATTTAATTCTAGATTAGACAGTTTTAGAGTGCAAGAGGGAAACGAGATATAGACACCCTCATTGTGTATTGTAACATTATCAGGAAGAAGGAAGAGAAAGAGCATGCAGAGAGCTGTGTAGGAACACCCATGTACATACATTTGAATTAATAGAAAGAACTGATTCAAATTCATGGTTTGTGTGTTCTCTGTGTATTGATGTTATGCTCATGAATGTTTGCTTCTTGTTATACATTTGCTTTATATGCTGTGTATATGATTTCATGTTTAAGTTTGAAGTCTGAAGGGATAATGGAATCAGTTTCAATTGTTTCTCTATTTGAGTAAGAATTACTGCAAGGAGTGCAGTGGAAGTGTCCGCAAGGAGTGCGTTGACAAGAATTCAGGGTTGCGTCTCTGAAGCTCATATAGTTTTACTTTTGTTCTCATTTCCCCATAAGTGCAGTTGGACACAAGAGCCGTGCAAGGAGTGCGCAGGCCAAGTGAAGTTCAGGGTTGCGAACCTGAGAAAGAGTTAAAAGACTGTTGTTGCAGGAGTGCGCAGGGTCGGAAGAATTCAACACATAGAAATGTTTGGATGTCGCCGCAAGGAGTGTGTGCAAGGATCCTCTTTGAGGCTCAAAGTTGTGAGAAGCTCAGGAGGAGTAAAGCCTTTGAAAACATTTAGGGGCATCAGAAGTTTGCAGCGCAAGCGGATAAGTCCAGGGAAGAGTCCTTGGTTTCCTTCGTAGAAATCATCACAAGAAAGAAACCGACGGTCAGGAATTTGCGGGGAGGATTAGCGAAATCCCGCCAGCCGTCAGATCTGCCAGTGGAGCGAGGAGGTTACAGTTGCGTCCGGAGTCCAAGCTCAGGAGATTGTGGACCGTAGGATCTTCACATAGAATACCCGTCAGCCGTTGGATTGACCAAGAGTTGCATAGAGTTTAAGCTTTGTGAACGGGAGGAGGAAAGTTCCGACGAGAGGCGTGGCCATCGGAATTTCGGCATTCGCAAAATCAGAATTCCTCTGAGCAAGTGATCGGGGAAAATCCATGTTGGAAACCCCGTAAAGGATCGGCATCGTCCATCAGTCGAGACACGTGGATGAGATCGGAAGCCCCATCGGCATTTAGGTCATTGGGACTCAAATAGGTAAGTGGTTTGGGTTTATATAATTGGGGAAACCTGAGGGTTGATCTTTACCATCCATCCACTTGGGACGCATGTCAGAAATCCGAGGGAAGTCGGGGATCGACATTTCGTGAGTCAGGGAGACAAGGAGGACTTGCAACATGGAATCGCGAAGTCCGATTTTCCAAAAAGAGGAGAGCTCCGTGTGGGACCCTACTGACGTCATCTCAGCATAGCGAGGCATCGGGAATTTCCACGGTGAAAACCCCGAAGCATACGAGAGTCATCCATCTTTGAGGATGCGTGGCAACAATCTCAACCTTTGGATAAAGTCCCGAAAGAAAAGTCACATCGGGAAATCGACATTCGTGAGATCGGGGGAATCGAAGGCCAAAGCACTTCGGCCTTTGAAGTCACGAAATCCCGAAACGGGGTAAGACGGAGGTCATGTGAAGGGAGGTCATGTGGACCACGAGCCTAGCCTAGAGGTTGATCGGAGATTATAGTATATCGGGAAAACAAAGATCGGGAGATCGGGAACCAAAGGGTCATGGGATCGGGAGTTGGAAAACCCCAAAACCCGATTGTGATTTTCTATTGGGAATGGAGAAAGAACTGGGCCTAAAGGTTGTAAGGTGCCGAAAAAGACTTGTGGGTCAAATTCAAATAAAGATTCCAGGGGAGAATCGAAGGAGCCACTCCGACTCAAGGGTAAAATTAGAACAATCCATAGGACCGGGAGGTCAGTGCAGAGGCCTTTGCTGAGGCAAAGGGTGCAGTCTGCGTCAGAACTTTCAATATCTTTTTTTAATTTCTTGCTTGTTGCTGACTTGCATTCACATTCTTTAGTAAAACACATTTTTTGGTTATACATAGCCGTGATATAAATTGGTAATCTCATTTATCTGCGTGCGAGTAGGTTCTTGTGGTTTTCTTTGAACAACTGTTACTGTGACATAACTGTAAATTCATAAATTTACAATTTCATTAATGAAAGTATTAGTTTTTCTTTGAACAACTGTTACTGTGACATAACTRTAAATTCATAAACTTACACTTTAATCAAAGTATTAGTTGTTAAATTTGAAGTTTTTCTTTTGTATAATGTTAGAAAATTCTACAACTGAAATAAGCCGACTGCAGTGTTCCTGGATTCTGATCTATAAGGCTTCCATAGGACAAGAATGGGCCTCCTTGAATGTAAAAAGAGGCCCATTCTCAAATATGAAATTGGCGTGTTGACTCTTTAATCAAATTGGCATTTTCTCCATCCACCAGTCGTACCAACCAAACGACTTTGAACAAGTAAACCAAACGACTTTGAACGGTAAAATGGACATTAATTGACTATTCTCATTTTTCTACGTTTGAAAACTCAAATATTGTATGTAAATTCAAATTTCAAATTAATTGTTAACTTAATTGATCGTTGGTGATAGTCTAAACGTTTAAGTTTTAAGTTTTGGTCTTTTTAATTTTATGTTTAATTTTGACATAAATTGTGTGAGAAATTGTTTAATCTGTAGTTTTGATTTGTTAAGTTTTGAGTTGTTCAGTCTGAATGCTTCAAAGGTTCTTCATTGGGTGGCGATGATGGGTATTTATCAAGAGAAGTGAAGTCTTTAGCTCTTATTCGTCAATGTACAGCGTTTGGGTCTTCACGCCAACTTGGTTGACGCGCTAAAAGTCGTTCGACTTGCGTGACACACCACATTCAGTCAAGCAGATCAGGAATGCACGTTACCAATTTTCGAATTTCTTTACGACGACGGGGTTGCTGTTACTCTAGTCAAGAATCTCACGACGATCACAACATAGTTGTGTGAGAAGTACTCTGTTCCAAGACGGCAGGATTCGGCTTACTCTGCTCAAAAGGGTTACGTTTACATTTCCTGCGTGGGTTACGTTTACATTTGCTGCGTTAACGCTCCGTCCGCACATGGAGCGACGCGTTTAGAAATCAAGTCATCTTTAGCAGCTTCTAGAAGATAAATTACATTGCGGTGGAAAGGTTAACATAGATTATATTTTGAATTTTCTCTCGATTTTGGCGCCCATGGCGATTTTTGAACCAGACATTGGTTCCAGCACACACATCTCGCGGAGCCATGATCAGATATCCATGTTCAGAGGGTCACCTGGCACTTACAAACTGCGGTAATCTCCGTGTGGTCGGCTTCGCATTCTCTTACTCCGATTTTCGGCTTACCTCCTACTTCCCGGCTGGTATCAACTACCACTGAGCGGTCTCTTCCTACTCATCCAGCTGCTTTTTTCATTTTCTTCATTTTTGTACACGGTTTGACTTTATCCTTGGACAGATAGTTTACCAATCTTTCAGACCTTACCTGAACTTTTCCCACACTGTCCAATACTTGCATTGGTTTCTCTGAACTGCGCTGAGTGCATCCTGACACAGCTCTCCATTCCCTGTCCACTTTTTTATAAAAACCATTATCGGTCGGATCTCCCTACCTCCCTGTGCTATCCGTCCTTGACTGGCGCCCTTCAGTTTTATTTTACTCTTATAAGCTGCACATGGGGACAAAAGAAGTATCTGTCGAGAACCTGGGGGACCCATGGGATCACCCAGAAACACTATCCTCGATAGATGAACTCTGTGCAAAATATTATCAGTCAAACAAGACTCCCGATGCACCATTGCACTTAGCTTCTGGTCACTTTCCTCCTTACTCATCTGCAAGGGCTAATCATTCAACTGCTTCTCTAACAGAGGACCCGACCCTGCCCCATTTGGAGGAGCTACGTCCTGTCTCGCATAAACCTTTTTTTCCACAGCACTCATCAGATCCCCACATAACCCATTCACAAACACACTCCAAGACATTAGAGCATTCGTCCACACACCATAAAACTGGATCACTGAAGCGCCCACAAAAGGTTTGGAAGCCCAAACGCAGGCATCCCAAACTGGTGCTTGGTATGGATATCGGGCTCACCGAAGCTTTCAACTTAGCACTGTGTGCTTTAGTTGGCCGCATAGCCTACAAACAGAACTGCAAGCAGAAGCTCGAAGATTGGATGGACTCAACCTGGAAACCTATTCTTGGTTACCTTCCTAAGTATCACCTGCTACAACATGGATGGCTAGGATTCATTTTTAAGTCCATGGAAGACTCTGCTATAATCCTGAGAGGCTTTTGGCCCATTGACGGGGGAAGCCTCATGCTAAAGCATTGGAGACTAGGCTTTAACCCGGCTACAGAATTCTTTAGTTTCCGACACACCTGGGTACTCCTCCCAGGCCTCCCTCTCCAGCTTTGGAACCTGAAAGCACTCGAAATGATTGGAGCCTCATTAGGACGTTTTCTCAAATTGGACTCCAACATATTAGAGGCAGCAGACAGAAAAATTGCTCAGATATATGTGGAACTAGATATTCAGGCTGGGTTAGCTGAGGTCTTGGAGATAGATTGGCGAGGAAAAATCCACTCACAGAGGCTAGACTATCTGGGCATTCCGTTCCGCTGCTCCTACTGCAGAAGAACTGGTCACTTGAGAAGAGATTGTTACAAGTATCCCCCACCAGAGGAAATCCTGGACCCAACAGAAGAGGCAAATTTTAATGGATATATCTTGTCACAAAATTTACCAACTGACTCACAGTTCTATCAAAGTGATGACTCTATTCCAGAAGACTCACTGGTAAGTAAGATTCAAGAACTATGCCCTTCACTCTACAGTACTCTCACGGCCTCAGATAAGATTTTCATTACTGAGCATACTATTTCCTGTTTGTCTCCTAATCTCTCGACCACCTTACCTAACACTTCCATTGAACCCCCCTTATCAAACACAACTCTCCCAACTGTTGTTGTTCCCTCATCACCCCCCGTCCCTCATTCACATCACATTTCTACTACGCTCCTACATTCGGAGACTGACCCATACACCGTAGTTGAAGTCTCCCAAGAACCTGCTGTCCTAGCAGGATATACTGAACCCTCCCACTCGGCTACACAACTGGAAAATATGCTTCAGGAAGCTACCCCTGAAACTCATCTTCCTTTTGATTCGCTCCCCCTCCACACCTTTCATGGAAAACAAAAAATACTTGGCTCCGAGTATCCACCTGACCAACCTTCTTCCTCAGGACCGAAACCTTCAACAGAACTGGACCCTACCTGGTCAAGAGGAGTTGGACTAGAACTCTCTCCTCTTAAAACTCGCAGTGCAAGGAAGAAGACATTGATGGGCTCGTCATCAGCGGTAGTCACCAATCCTAATCAATCACAAGGGGCGCTTAGAGGCATCAAAGCCCTTGCTAGAGGAAACCCATGATCTTGTTATCCCTCAATATCAGAGGGGTCGGAGGACCTCTGAAACAAGCCTCCATGAGAAGAATCATTGATCAGACTCAACCTTCCATCATCTTCCTTCAAGAAACCCTGGTAGCTCCATCTGTGGCTAGAGACTTCATGCACCTCCTTCGACCGAGCTGGCATTCTTGTGCGGCAAGCTCTGTGGGAACTTTGGGAGGACTATTGGTTACTTGGGATCCAACCTTTTTTAAACTCTCTCCGATGCTCAGTCCTGGGGGAATTTTGCTATCTGGGACTAGTCTCGAACATAATCGACATATCAATTTGCTGAACGTTTATGGTCCATGTACTGGACGCAAAGACTTCTGGCAGTGGCTAGACAACCTGGGACTTCTGGCGGCAGAGAATCTCATTCTCGCCGGGGACCTGAATTTAACTACCAGCCCTCTAGAAACTTGGGGGGACTTGGCATTGACTGACCCACTTACAAGTTTCTTCCAGCAAATTTTTTTCAAAAATGCGCTGATTGACATTAAACCTCCGGAGCTACTACCGACCTGGCGGAACGGTAGACAAGGAGCTGCAAAAATTTCTAAAAGGCTAGACCAATTTTTGGTAGCCGAGAGCCTTCTCCTGCCTTCTTACAATTGCCGGGCTTGGGTTAAAATGCCCTTCTTGTCAGATCACACACCGATATGTCTCCAGATTGGAGAAGGATGCAACAATAAGGCACTTCCTTTCAAATTTAATGCGCAGTGGTTGAAGGATCCGACATACACCACGCTAGTAAACTCTGTTTGGACGGATGGCTCACTTGTCACTCCAGGAGATGCACAAGGGAATTTATTCCGTAAGCTCAACTCCTTAAAATCTCTCTCGATACATTGGCTCAAAGAGAAAAAGGATAGGGAACATGCCGAACTTAACAGCATAGA
>JZKD02S1747397.1:504145-519160 GCA_000966675.3 Picea glauca | reverse complement strand
ATCAAATTGTGCGAAGCACCGGAGTCCAACAAACAGTTATGCAGTGTTTTCTCATGAATATTTAAAGAGATGTAAAAGGGAGGACAACTTTCATCTCTGTCTTCTATCATTTGGCTCAGAGTAATGGTTGGCTTATCATCATATATGTTGAGGATATCAATAAAAAGGGATACAGATTGGGGATCTAGAGTTTTAAGAATATCCCTTTTGAACATTTCATTTTTCATCAGCTCGACTAGAGGAATAGGAATTTTAATTTTTTGTATTTCAACCTCAAAATTAAAAGAATATGGAACTTTATCAGCATCTTTATCAGAAACCTTTACCTGATTTGAAGGGGCTTGCTGGTTTCTTTGTTGTTCGACAAGAGGCTAACTTTATGGAGTTTGATGCTTGACAAGGGCAACAGTCTTCTTGGGAGGAGCTGATGCTTTCACCTTCGAAGGATTTGCTTGCTGATTTTATTATGTCTGATATTTTTGCTTAACATGAGCTGTGCTCTTTTTGGGAGAGGCTGGTGCATCTTGTTGAGCAGTATCAGATTTGGATCGGAGGTTATATCTATTTTTATCTTCTATTGTGAAAATTCCATCATCAAGGAGATTATCTTCTGTCTGTTCAGTCATCAATGATTCCTCATAGTCATGTTGTGTTAGATAAGATTTCCCTGTCTCTTCTCCAACACAATGAATGTCACCTTCTCCATCTTCTTGATCTTCACCATTGTCTTCATCCATCATAACATTTTGAAGAGGGACCTTTATCCTCTGACCTTCAGTAGGATTATTTTCTCTTTGCAAGATTTGAGTTGGCTGATTATTTCTTCTGAAGTTGTCGGGATTTTGATTAGGATTTCTGCCCGTAGAATGATAAGTGCCTCTTCCCTTCACAGGTTATTTATTTTCGATCTTGAGCTTAGATATCTCAGAGGTTAGAGACTCTATCATCTTGGCCATTTTATCAAGTTTTGGATCAACACTTGATGAAGATGAAGCCTCATTCTTTGGTCTTCTCCTATCATAATATCCTTTCTGCTTCTGGGAGGCTAGAATATTTGATTCCACCTCAAGGGAAACATATTGCATGAGAGATAATGTTGGTGACCTCCTTTCTCTCAACAGTAAACAAAAATCTGAGTCAAAAGCATCAGAATATGTGATCTTGGCAGAAGCATCTGATGGTTTTATCTTAGCTAGTATTTTTCCATACATCCGGTTAAACCTCTTAGTGAAATCAGAGACTGACTCACTACTTTGTTTCCTCAAGTTTCTGAATTCTGTGATGTAGTAGACAAAATCTCTTCTGTCACCCCAATGTTTCATAAATATCTCATCCAATTGCTCGATTCCGGTAATGGAACCACCAGGGAGTTCTTTGAACCATTTCCTAGCATGACCATCTAGGCTTTGGACAAAGACTCGTGTCTAAACATCTTCTTCTTCAATATTATGGTTTTCAACATAACTGTAAAAAGCCTCAATATGTTCTTTAGTAGACACATCGCCTTCGCCTGTGAATTTAGGCATATACTTCTGATAGTCTCCCATTGGCATGGCTGATACTGGGTTTGGCAATATGAGTGGTGCATACCTAGCAGCTAGGATTTGTTGCATCTTATTCAAAGGAGGTGGTGCAGCCATGACTATCAAAGGTGGGGAAAATGATAGTTTATTTTTCAAGTCTTCAACACTGGATGAATGTGAAAGAGGTGAATCTTCTAATGGGAAAGAGGTCTAATAAGAGGCTCTGTAAAAATTTGCAAGCTGTCCAGCCAAATTTCCTTCACCTTTAGCAGATAGCTCTTGGAGAAGATGTTCAACAGCAAGGAGGCTAGTATAAATGTTCAAATGATCTTCTTGTTGCTGAGAGTGGAAAGAATCAAGGGAAGAAGAATTGTGGCTTCTTTCTAAAGTCTTATATGTTTTTTCAATCAAATTAAAATCTGTCAATTTATCATCACTAGGATTTTTCTGTTGATCAAAAAGAGTTTGTTATTTTATAGTTTTTACAACTGTTTTTTCATCAATGTTCTCTGAAAAGAACTCAAATTTTTCTGTAGTAGAATTTCTAGAACTGAAAAGAGGATTACCTTCTGTATCTGATCTTGAAGTTTGACCTTGAATTGTCTTTCCTTTTCTGAGAATTAATTCTAGATTGGACACTGGTGTGATCGGTGATTCTTAAGGATTCACCCTAGTACTGATCCTCTTAGGAGCCAGGATGAACTTGTGGAGTCRCCAGATAGATGATTACAACCAACTAAAAAAATGTCTAATCTTTGTCTATCATCAAAGATGAGCTCTGTGTTGTATCCCAGGAAAGCAGAACTTGAATTTCGTCTCCCCGGCAATGGCGCCAATTTGTTATTACTCCAAGAAACTCCTTAGGGTTGTAGGCTAAGGATGCTTGGTAACTTAGAAATAATGGTTTTTATGTGTTTGGGACAATGGGGTCTTTAATGATCAATGAAATAAACAACTCATCGCACATCTAAAGAAACAGTGCTTTCAGGAAACAATAATCAGATCAAGTAACTTGAAAGGGGGGATGAAGAACACTATTCTTGATTGCCAAATACAAGTGAATGTAGGGCTTAATGCAAGATAGAGAGGAATCCTTTAATTTCAAGTCTATGATCTCAATAAAGAGATAACAGTCTTCATGAACTAAAATAAACTGAAACAAAGTACAGAAAAGGAAAGATGGACAACTCTGATATTGAAAACAAAAGGAAACTGAACTTTATTTCTGCAAAAAGAGTCTATACAGTGGCATAAAATATCTCCCAGTTTGAACCCTTGTCTCTTAGCAAAAATAGGCATTTATAGCCTCTTACAATCAGTTTTACAGATCCTAAAAACATGGATCTGTGTTTAAAATTAGCAATTCAAATCTAACTAAACAACTTGATAATAAAGGCTTGATAACTAAACTATCATTCGAATTGTCTTCAGTCTCAAAAATTCGCCATTTGTATCCTTCAAATTCTGGAATCCGTGGTGTCATGAAACATGCAGAGGCACCTGTCTTGGCTGCTATATTTCTTCAGGGTTGATAGTCAATACTTAAGGAAACTTGTTTGACATGTGGTTCCCAAAATGCCCTCGAATCTCTGATGCAGAGTCCTTTACAGGCGAGTTGTTATCCCCTTAATACCTTGGAACTTCTTTATAACCTGTGAAAAATGACCTACCCCGTGCTTATCTTTCAAAAATGATTTTTCTATCTTTCACCAGCTAACTCGCTTTATAATTTGCTAGTTAGCTGGTGAAAGCGCTGCCTTTCACCAGCTAACTGGTCATAAAATTTCGCTGTGCACTGGTGAAAGCTCAGACTTAGCCAAAAACGAGTTTTCACCTTCAAAACTGTGGTTCCATCAAAACTCAATGTGTCTCTGATTTCTCCCCTTGCATGTTAATAGCAACTTGAGCAAGCACTTTCAAATCTGGGTGAGACTTTTGCTTTTGCTTTTGCTTCAATCTTCTGATTTTTCTTTTAAGGTGCTCTTCTATCCACCAGAGACTGTTGTAATCTTTGGTGATCTTCTATTTTCTTTTCTTTTCCTTGACACTTTCCCGAGCCAGTCTTTCAAATGTAGCATTGGTTTTTTCAAAGTTATCAGACAATTTTTTGTATCTTTCTTTGATTACACGTTTTAAGACCTCCTGCTGAGTGATTACTTCTTTAAGATGCTTGATTTTCTGTGCTTTCTTCGACTTAGTGCTATTTGATGTTTCTCCTTCCTTAGTGTGAGTAAAAGTCTCATAATTCTATGCAATCTCAATTGAGTGTTCAGGGATTTTGATGACAGGGATCTCATCTTCTTGCTCTAGTTCTGAGTCTGTGTAGGGCAAGTTTAATATGTTTGTTCTCTTCTCTGTAGGCTATTATGTAGGCTGCTTTGTAGTAGTCTCAAAATTCAACTTTTTCTTTGACCTGTGGGATTTCACACCAGAGATTCTATCTTCTGGAGGTCTTGGCAGGGCCCTCGTCTTCCTCGAACTACTTTGAGGAGTCAACTGTTTCTTTGCACCTTTCCCCTGTTCATTTACGGGATGAGTCTGAGTTTCAAAGCCCTCCCAAAATAGGAAATGCTGCCAACTCCTTCCCTTCTGTCTTAGATCCTCCATGATGATCAATTTGATAAGGCCAAAGTGGCATAGAGTGTTCTTCATGCTTAGGGGTTGAGCCCTGATCTTTTTACAGACCTTAGTTAAGCTCTTGTGTAAGAAAAAAGGTAAATTGAGGAGAGTTTTACTTGTGAAGTGGTCTAGGATCTTGAAATGATACATCATGAGTTTATCATACCTACCCTCTGAGGTTATGTAGAGTTGGATGCCCTTAAATATATCCTGCTAATCATCTTCTAAATGAGAAATTGGCATGCTCTTTTTCCATGCATTATGCCTGAACTCTTCCTTCAAATAAGCTCTAAAGTTTAAGTTTTTGGTGGTAGTGGTTTTGAACCAACTCTGGACCGATCTTGGTAGGCTGGTTGTTGCAGCAATGGAAGCTTCATCCAAAATGATCTCCAAGGACCCAAGACAAGCCTTATTCCCATCAAATGTTTTAGCAAAAGCCTATGCTATCGAATGGTGACAACCATTCTGTAGCCTCTCAACAAATTCGATGCAACCTGCGTTTGAGAAGTGTTTTTGGACTTCTGGATGCGTCTGTAGGAAATATAGACTGTCTAACTCTTTTCTTAGTATAGACCCACTGCGTCTCCTCGCCATCTGCAACCCAAAATTCCAAACGATTCTTCACACACAACATAGCAAACTACTATTCAGGCCAAAGTATTGCACTGTTGAAAGCACTCGGGAGTGGGCTCTATCTTTCAAAATTAGAAACTTAGCATACATTTGAGAGTTATGCGTGTTGGAGAAGTGATGAACTGATTTGATGTTGTCAGCCAGGTAGTACAGCCTCTATACCTATGTTAATGGATTCAAATTTACCATTTCTGGTGCCATGAGTGTGCAGCATGTGTCACTAAACAAGATCCTCTTTATAATCCTATTTTGATGTGAAAACCCGAGTCTCCATCATTACCCACTTTCACCAGTGCATCATTCTGGATTCGCATGATGTGGGATGATCGTATCATCATTATATTTTTATAAACTTGGATAAAACGCACGTGATTCCCGCTTTCTCCAGCTAATGACCCATGGGAAATGATCCTTAAGTGTTGAAACTCACCGCTTTCACCAGCGCATCACCTCGTGAGAAATGTTCCTTAGCTGTTGGAACTCACCACTTTCACCAGCGCACACCCATGGGAAATTCTCTTTGGGTGTTTGAAAATCCCTGCTTTCACCATTTAACGACCTGTGAGAAATGCTCCTTAGCTGGTGAAAGTTGCCACTTTCACGAGCTAACCATCATCTTTTAAGAACGCGTTAGTTGTTGAAAACATTTTATGAAAATTTTGAAGAGAAGACTTTTATGGGTCATCTTATTTCTAAGACAAAAATCAAAACCTAAGTCTTGYAGCTAGAAAAACTCAAAATCAATTTGAGAAAACTACCAATAGCCATGCTATCCACCACAAAATGCGACCAAAGGGATGGGTTCATTTTGGGAGATAACACACTGGACCTCTGTCTATTCATCCTCTTCCCTTGCTTCTTTAGCTCTGTAAGGGTAGAAATCCACAACATTGAATACCGGTGAAATTTCGATCCCATCGGGTAATTCAATCTCATATGCATTTGCCCCAAATTTCCTTATGACCTTGCATGGTCCAATATTTTTCATCTTTAGTTTGTTATATGTTCCTCTTGGGAACCTTTCCTTCCTCAGATGTGCAAGAATCAGATCACCAACTTCAAATTGAAGTTCTCGCCTATGTTGATCTACTCTGCGCTTATATTCTTGACTTGAATTCTGCAATCACTTCTTGATTTGACTGTGAAGCTCCTTCATTTCTTCTGCAATGTCCTTTGCACTAGAACTTTTGAATTCAGCTTGTTCCGAATCTTTCAATTCAGAAACTCCCTATGGATACATTCCATATACAATCTGAAATCGACTCTGCCCTGTGCTTCTATTGATCGAATCATTATAAGAAAATTCCGTCTGTGGGAGAATGTGATCCCACTGACTGTGGTGTTCATTCACTAGGCTCCTCAAAAGGTCTCCTAAGCTCCTATTTAAAACATCTGTTTTCCCATCCATCTAAGGATGATATGCTGAGCTAAAAGAAAAACTTGTCCCCATTTTCTTCCATAAATTCCTCCAGAAATTTCCTACAAACTTGGTATCTCGATAAAAAACTATACTTCTTGGAAAATCGTGAAGTCTAACGACTTCTTTGAAAAACAGGTTCGCAATATGAGTTGTGTCGCCGGTTTTTTGGCATGGTATAAAATGTGCCATCTTTGAAAATCTGTCGACTACCACAAAGATCGAATCATATCCTCTTTGCATTCTTGGCAGTCCCAATATAAAATCCATTCTCACTGTGTCACACGACATTTATGGTATGGATAATGGCTGGTATAACGTTGTGTTCTATTTTCTTCCTTTAGTGTGCTGACAAATTTTGCAACTATCCACAAATTTCTTAACATCTGTCCTCATCCCTGGCCAAAAATATGAGCCATTCAACTTTGAGAACATTTTATCATGATTGAAGTGTCTGGCCAATCCTCCACTATGTTTTTCTTTCAGTAGATTCTCCCTCATGGAGCATTTTGGAATACATATATGATTGCCCCTGAATAGAAATAATCCATCATGGATCATGTGTTCAATCCATTGGGTTCTGTCTCTAAGAATTGGATTCTCAGATGCCTCATACGCTTCCTTAAAATTTGGATCATCCCTGTACATCTCTTTGAGGTTATAAAAACCCAAAGTTTTGACTCTGGATTCCTGCATAAGAAAACATTTCCTGCTCAAATCATCAACAACTTTGTTAGAAGTTCTAGAAATATGCTTAGTCACAAAAGTAAAATTATGCATGTATTCAACCCATTTAGCATGCTTTTGGTTCAACTTGTCCTGCTGAGTCACGAATTGCAAAGCATGAATATCGTTGTACAAAACAAACTCCTTAGGTACCAAATAATGTCTCCATTTCTTCAGCGCTTGTATGACTGCATAAAATTCTTTGTCATACATTGAGTATTTAATCTTCACTTCATTCAATTTCTCGCTGAAGTATGCAACCGGCCTATCATCTTGGCTCAAGACCAACCCAATTGCAAACCCACTCGTGTCAAACTTGACTTGGAACGTCTTGCTAAGATCTGACAAAACCAAAATTGGTTGCTCTGTGATCTTCTTCTTTAGCAGATTGAAACTCTTCTCTACTTCCTCTGTCCAATGAAAATATTTGTGTCTTTTCTTCACTGTATCCATCATCGGTGCACTAATCCCACTGAAATTTCAGATGAATTTCCTATAGAAACTAGCTAAACCATGGAAGCTTCGAACTTCAAACACACCTTTCGGTGATGGCCAATTCTTGATCGCATTCACCTTTTCCGGATCCATTTTCAGCTCATTTATAGAGATAACAAAACCCAAATAAATGAGTTTTGTCCTCATAAATGATGATTTCTTCATATTTATCAACAATTTCTCTTGTTGTAATCTCTTCATCACTAGAGCTAAATGCTTCAAGTGTTCTGCTTCTATCTTGCTAAAAATCAATATATCATCAATATATACAATGACGAATTTCCTGATGAACTCCTTCAGGACTTCATTCATCAATCTCATGAAAGTACTAGGTGCATTCATTAAGTCAAATGGAATAACAAGCCATTCATACATCCCTTGATTCGTCTTGAATGTTGTCTTCCATTCATCACCTTCTCTCATTCGAATCTGATGATACCCGCTTTTCAAATAAATTTTTGAAAAGAGTCTTGCTCCACTCAAGAAATCCATCAAATCATCCATCCTTGGCAATGGAAATCTATATCTGATGGTAATGTTATTGATTTCCCTTGAGTCGGTACACATTCTCTAGCCTCCATCTTTCTTTGGGTTGAGCACTATCGGAACAGCACATGGACTCAAGGTTTCTCTAACCAATCCTTTGTCCATTAAGTCATGGACTTGTCTCTTGAATTCTTCATTCTCTTGAAGTGTCAATCTGTACGTTGCTTTGTTTGGTAAACTGGATCCAGGTATAAGATCAATGTGATGGCTTATACTTCCGATCGGTGGCAACGAACAAGGTAGTTCGTCCACTACTATATCATCGAACTCTTCCAGCAACTTCTGGATTTCTTTTGGTAAATCATCCACTCTTGTACTGGTGAAAACAATTCTAGGCTTCCTGACCAGAATAAATTGTGTGTCTTCCTTCTTCTTAACCTCTTTAAGAAGTTTATTCCCACTCATGAGAAGTACAGTGTTGCTCACCTATGTTTTTATTTCTTTGTCCTTAATCGGAAACAACATGTGTGTTCTCCCATTCTTTTCCAGGGTGTATGTGTTCTTTCTCCCATCATGAATCACATTTCTGTCATATTGCCATGGTGTACCCAGCAATAGATGACAAACATCCATGGGAATGACATCACATAATATTTCATTCTTATATCCCCCTATTTTAAATTCAACTAAACATTGTTTAGTGACATTTACCTAATGTCCTTTTTGTAGCCACAAAACTCTGTATGGGCTTGGATGTTCGATAGTCTCCAACTCCAATTTTTCTACCATCTTTGTAGAAATGAGATTGTCTATGCTACCACTATCCACAATGAATTTGAATACCCTGTATTTTGTTTTGCAAGCAATATGAAATAGTTTGTTCCTTTGGGTTGGGTTCTCTACCTCCTTCTCTGGTGTTACAAGAACTTTCCTCATCATCAAGGATCTTCGGCCCTCCGCATCTTTTGCCTCAAAATAATGTCCTTGTGCTTCGGAAATGTGATTCTCCCCACCTTCTTTCCTCCTATCTGGACACTCATAAGATTTACGTTCATTTTTCCCACATACAAAACATTTCACTTCACCTCCTCGGCCTCTTCCTCTTCCTCTAGCTCAAGGAAAAGTATTTTTATCAACATACTGCCCTCTCTATGACCTTCCTCCTCTCTCGTGTTGAGTTTGAGGTTTCTTCCCTTCTTCCTTAGATTTCTGAGTTCTGTCTTGGGAAATTGTTTTGCCTTTGGCTTGAATTCTATCTCGACCTCTTTGACCTTGATTTCATCTCAACTTTTCTTCATCTTTCAGAGTCATATGATAAGCATCGTCCACATTCTGAATGATCATCATGCTCATCTCATTTTGGATTTCATATCTCATACCATTCATGTATCTAGCAACATTTTCATGATCGCTTTCCCGATGACCTTCTTTGATGTTTATCTTGTAGAACTCTTCAGTGTATTCTTTCACTGACATCAGCTTTTGTCTCAAATTCTGCATCCTCTGAAACATAGTAATTTGATAGTCCTTGGGTATGAAATTGGCTTTCATCTTTGCAACCATTATATCCTAGATTTTGATTTTCTACTTTCCTTTGCAACGTTTGTCATCTTCCAGTTCATCCCACCATAGTGATGCATGCCCTTTAAGTGTTGTGACAACATGTCTGACTTTCTTCTCTTCCTCGACATCCTCATAGTCAAAGTATTTATCCAGAGTTCTAATCCAATCTAGAAGCTCTTCAACATCCAAGTTTCCTTCATACACTGGAATGTCCATTTTTTCTATGGCACCTATCCTAGAAACAATCCTGAATAGGCGTTCATATGCAACATCTTTGACTGCAACTTATTCTTCATGTCCAGCTTCATTTTCACCGTCAGCCTCACTGATATCCCCAGTGTCGACTGTGCTCCTCTGTGCTGTATCCATGGCATCAATCCTGGCACGTAATTCGTGCATTTCTCTTTCCACTATTGGATCAGGCATTGGCCTATTTCTTCTTCTTGATGGCATAGATGTAAAATGTTTCCCTTCTCTCTGCTACAGAAATAAAAGACTTGTTCTGCTCTCTGATACCACAACTGGTGTAGACCCCTAAACCCTTGGTTCGAGGTCCATGAAGGATCAATCCAATCTTCCCTTGAGTCTAATTGACTCTTTAATTTCCCCTCAGGGAATATCTCATACAGCCATGGCGTATCCACAGGTCCTTGTGAATTGAGCCTGCGTGAATGAACACCAGGCACCAACCCAAATATCTTTGACCACAATAACATCGTGCCCTTCACTAATTTGGGACTTCAGATCTTGCAATTTCGCAATCCCTGTTGTCGAGTTTCTTGGCCCTCTACTACCGAAACCTGAAGTGTTGATTCATCGAAATGCTTGGCCGCGTCGTCCTCCACAGTCATATCGCGTCTCGCAATTTCAAGAATCCTGGAATAAAGAATCCCTATCTCTTATATTCGAAAATTCCGAAATGCTGAACCTCGATGCATTCAACAAAAACTATCTCTCCTATGGGACTTTTCGTTGATTCGGAGTTTCGGACCTCATGTCTTTGCGAATCCTGATGCAAGGCTTCCGACTCTCCAACCTACAAAACTGCGAAAGAGTCAACAAAGTTTTGACTCTTCCTGGAAACAAGTATGCCACTTGTATTCTCCACTATCTTCTATCTTTGACATGGATTCTTGCCACCTGTCACTCCAATCTTTCTAGCTTTCAAGACTTGAACGAACCTCCAACTTCCGTCCCTCTATCACTTCTAAACCCTAAATTTTGAAATGGTACTTTCCACAGGGTCAACGACTAATAAGTATCCATTTGATTCAATGCTTAACTTCTCCACAACTCTCCTAGATCCTACTGTCCTCGCTATTTCGTGAATTCTCCACAGAGAATTTCGACCGCTCGTTGCTCTTGGACAGCTTCTGCGAAATAAACCAATGTTCTCCCTTCTAAACTTTACTTTTACTGGATGACTTTGACCCTCGTCTCCCTTTGAATTATTTCAACCTCCATCCTCCTTTGAAGTGGTCAAAGTTGCTATCCCTCCTAAGATTTCACTTACAAACTCAAACCTCCAAAAGAGTTGTTGCTCGAACTCCTTGTGGTAGACTTTCAAACACTCCTGGGTATTTGATCTTTCGACTCTATGCACTCGCTGCAACAACTGTCCTTCAACTCTCCTCTTGGTTGATAAGTTCTAAGCTTTCAACTAGCTTGTGCACACCTTGCACGGCTTCTGTGCTGCACTTGCTTTTCTGCTAGCATGAGAACAATAGTATCCCTCCTGAGCTTTCATAGATAAACTCTGAAACTTTGTCGACGCACTCCTTGCATGAACACTCACTCAGAAAGAGAAACAATTGAAACTCATTCTCTCTCTATCTCTCAGACTTCAAAAATTCAACATGAAATCATACATGCACAATATAAAACAAATGCATAACAGAGAGAATAAACAACCATGAGCACACCATTCACCGTGTATAAACAAAAAACATCATGACACCATGAAATCTGATTCAAAGCTTCTTATATTAATTCAAGCTCTTGTACATGGGTCTTTCTCTCATTCTCTCTGCTACAACTCTATGCTAATGTTCTAATGATCATAATGTTACAATGATACAAGGGTGAGGGTGTCTATATCCATTTTCCCTCCTACTTCCTAAACTGTCTAATCTATGATTCAAATCTACCTACTTTCATTAACTATGCATAAATGCCTCTACATTCTACAGATGAGAGAAGATCGCTCATGATCTGTTTACAATATGCAAGTACACTTCCCTTTAACCATTACATTGATGTTTCAAAAACATTTCAAAAATGTGCATTGGTGGTCTTCCAGCTGTCTTCTGCCTTCACGCTCGTTTGGATGTTGATGATGCTCTTGCATCAATTGGTCACATGAAGAGCTACAGGGATCAACCCCAACATTGTCAAGCATGATATTAAAACTTGTATGAATGATAAACCTGTTCGACAACATCTTAGAGTTTTTAATCCTAGGAAAGCCCCTACTATTAAGGAAGAAGTAGAGAAACTACTCAATGCTAGTTTCATCTAATTAGTTCCCTTGACCGAATGGGTGCCCAACCACATTCCTATAGATAAAAAAAAAGGAATTGTCTGCATATGTATGGATTTTAGAGATATGAACAAACCCTATCCTAAATATAACTTCCCCACTCCTTTCATTGACCAAATTCTTGACAAGTGTGCAGGAAGTGAATTATTTTCCTTTATGGACAGATTTTAGGATATAATCAAATTCATATCAAACTCAAGGATCAACAAAAGGAGACATTTATTTTTCCTTGAGGTACCTTTGCGTACCAAAAAACTGATTTTGGTCTTACAAATGTTGGAGCAACCTTCCAATGTGTCATGAGCTTTGCATTTCACGATCTTCAACATATCGTTGAAGCTTACCTAGACGATGTCATTGCTCACTCTCGCAAGAGGGTAGATCACTCAACTCATCTTCGATTTGTATTTGAGATTTTTTTATTATCACATTTAGTTGAACCCTCACAAATGCATCTTTTGCATTAGTTCTGGTTATCTCTTAGGATCATAATTTTTTAGCATGGGATCATGCTCTATCCTATGAAGGTTGAGGAAATACTTGGATTTCATCCCCCACACAACATTAGACAGCTTCAAGGTTTACAGGGGAAGGATAACTTCCTGTGTCATTTCATAGTGAACTATGCCAATATAACTAAATGTTTCATGTGTATTTTAAAGAAGGACACTCCATTCATATGGGATGAGAGAGTGTAGGAATACTTCGATGCTCTTAAGAAATATTTGATATCGATGCCTCTACTGAACCCCTCAGACTACAGTAGAGAATTTTTTATTTATATCACTACGTCCTAAGGGATCGTTGGTATGGTACCTGTTTAGGAGGACTATGAGATCCATGAGCACATTCTCTATTACCTTCATTGAAATCTAGTTGGTCCTGAACTCAAATACTCTCACATAGAGAAGTTGGCCTTGGCTGTGATGCATGTGGTTAAGAGCTTACCACATTATATATTACTTTATAAAACTATCGTGGTTGTGGATATCAATCCACTTCAATACGCCCTTACCAGGCGTATTGTAGGGGGTAAATACAATAAATGGATTGTTATTTTGCATAAATTTTATCTCGATTTTTCTTCAGCGAAATCCAAGAAATAACTACTTTTTTTCGACTTGATGTCAGACTTCCCTAGACTAGATAAGGAAATTTTCCGTGATCATTCATTTTCGAATGATAAAATCTTCCTTATCTCATCTTCGGACCTCTGGTACAGATATATTTTGATCTACCTTCAAACCTTGAAGATACCCCAACATCTGTCGAGAGACTATCGAGGACGTATATGTCATCAAGCTAAGAACTACCCTATTATCGAAAACACTTTGTATCATCGACGGGTGGATAATATTTTACGTCATTGTTTGACTCACAAGGAAGTTGTAGTTTTTCTTAATAACTATCACAATGGGGCATGTGGTGGTCATTTATTTGGGCTTGCGACAACCCAAAAGATATTACGAGCTGGTTATTTTTGGCCGTCAATTTTTGAATATTGCATTGAAGTGATTAATAAGTGTCACCCTTTCTAGGTGTTCGCTAGGAAAATGTGATCGCACCTAGCCCCTCTTCACCCAGTCGTCATTTTCGGCCCCTTCACTAAGTGGGGGGTGGATTTCATGGACTATAACCTAGCTTCATATAGGGTTACCACATTTTATCGTGGTCGTGGATTATTTTACTAAATGGGCAAAGGCCATTCCTACCGTTAAATACGATGGTAAGAAAGCATAATTCTTTGTGTTCAATCAAATTATAGCCCAGTTTGAAATCCCAAAAGATATTTTAATTGATCATGGACGTCACTTGCAAAATGATATGATGTCATATTTAGCATAAAAAATGGGGTTTATGCATGGTTATTATTCACCTTATTATCCCTAGAAAAATGGATAGGTAGACGTTGTGAATAAATATCTCAAAATGATTTTGCAGAAGACGGTCAGCCAGATTAAATATTACTGGCATGTGATGCTTTACCTTTAACTTTGGGCATAATGAAATATGGTAAAGACTTCCACTGGTTTCTGCCCTTTTTAGTTAGTACATGGTGTGGAGTCTATTCTTCGTATTGAATGTGAAATCCCTTCTCTTAAAATGGAAATCGATCTCCTACTTGACACATCTGATCATTAAAAACACCTCGTACACCTAGAGCACCTTGATGAGAAGCGTTGAGATGATTTTACGACTATCAAAGTGAATAAATAATGTTTTACAGTTGTGATATCCCCAAAAATAAAATATTTTTTGAAATTTAAATTCATTGGAAATTTATTTCGTTTTTAGTAAATTCGAATGTAGAATTTTTTTTTCATTTATGGAAATTCTGAATTTTGAATTTAATAATTGTAATTAATTAACATGATTGTTTGGGAGAGACCTGATTTGGACCAACTAACTATTTACCTATGACACTTGTATGAAAACAAAATATTTTATATTGATTGCAGGAGGAAAAATGGAACAACCATGTTGAATTTAGCTGACCATGACTCCATGAGAGGGGAACATGTTGGAACTATGCCTAGGCTGATTGTTACAAGTGGAAAATCAATGATTTGGCCATTGGCAGCCCCTGAAAATCAGGGATTTAGAAAGCTGCTAAAATTCCCAAGGGAGGGAAAAAGACCTGGGAAAAATTGGATAAATAGCATATGTGAGGAGGCAGGATGTTGCCAAGTATGCAGAGAAAAGAGACTTTGGATTTTCCTTGTTGTTATGAGCACTGCTGAGTAAGTGTGAGGCATGAGGATAGCTGGTCAAATTTTGGACATTGCTGAGGAGGAGTCTTCCAAATTCGCCCTCATGGATTCATGGTTAGGCTAGGGGGTGAATCGGGAAAGAAATTTTGGATGCCTATTCTACAGTTGGGAGGAACGTGGTTGTTCCCTTTGCCTTGCCACAAACTAGTTCAGATATGTTGATCTACTCCTTCTCTATTTTAAATAATTATTTATACTGGTGATATGTAAATGCTAATTCTGTACTGAAGTACTTCCATGGGA
>JZKD02S1747397.1:438382-449182 GCA_000966675.3 Picea glauca | reverse complement strand
TGTCGTGGATTGCTTCTTACAAAATCATGATTAATATTATGGAAAATAGGTTATGAAATATGATCCCAAAACCCATTTCAAAGAATGAAGGGGTTTTCATGGAAAAAGGGACAATTTAGATAACATTCTCATGGTACAAGAGGTTATTTATTATGGAAGAACCAATAAGCAATGGGGCATGATCATAAAAATAGGCATGGAAAATTTCTTTGATAGAGTAAGACACTTGCTCCTTTTTGATGTCATGCATAAATTCATATGTTTCCCTTCCATTATCAAGTGGATTGCATCTTTCATAGGTATTCTATGGATATCTCTATTTGTTAATCACAAACCTACTCCATTTTTCTATATAAGTATAGGAATGAGGTAAAGTTGTTGTCTCTCCCCTTACTCTACATCCTAATGGCAGAATCCTTGAGTAATAAATTGAAGCATGAAATATATATTGGTAATATTGGTAATAAAAATTATAAGAGGGGTGAAGGGTATTAATCACTCATAGCTTGTTGATGAAACCATTCTGTTAGGAGGGGATTTGACCATTATTGTAGTTCAATTTAAGAAAATGCTAGACTCTTTTTTATCTTCCTTAGGAGGAAAAGTAAACAGACAATGAAATCAAATTTTTGGATGGAATGCAATTTATCATCTTCTTCAAAGCATTTCAAAGATTTTGTAGCTCCCTTTTCAAGAGAAATAGTCTTCCTTCAAGTATGTAGGTATGTCTCTTTCTCTAAGTAACTCCTCACCTCAGTCCTAGTAGAGTATCTTGGATAAAATAAAATGCAGGTTCTACTAGTTGGGTTCAAAATGGTTAAATATAGATAGGTGCATCATTATAATTAAATCAATTCTTATATCCCTTTTGGTTTTTTAATGCTCAACTATGCTAGAATCCATTGGGATAATGCAGAAAATAGCAAGTACTCCAAAAAAAAATTGGCGAGGAAAAATATAAAAAACATTCATCTCATCAACTGATTGTTAAGAGCCCACAAACATAGAGGAGGCTTGATAATTAGGATCATTTTCTCCTAAATCTAGCATTGGGAGTGTAGTGTACCTTTTTCACTACCGAGGTTTTCGAACCTCTCAGTTACCATTCTATACATGGATTTTTACATAATTCATACTGAAATTATATAACCACATGCATTCAAGCAAAATAATACATTTAACTCAAAGTAAAACATATGAATCACTACTATATTCAACAAGCATTTAGCCTTATCATATTAATTCATATACACAACAGAAAACATGATACATAACCAACTCAGTCATGCAAAACATGATCAAAGAATAATTCAGATACTTATCTTTATCAATGGTGGAATCCACCAACCAAATACAGGCCTTCCACGAACCTCCCAGCTGTAGACCACACTGCTTCTCAACTCAATAGTGGGTCACCCCCGATCTAGGACTGAGCTCCACCCCAGGGCAAGGAATCCAGACTCAGGCTACGGTTACAGGGAAAACAATCACTCACAACCACCAGGAAGGAATTCTCTCCCAGGAATCTCCCACGCTCACTGCCCACAGACCCTCATTCCCCACATGCCTGTTCCACCCTAGGAGAGTGCACCTTCTCTGTCACCTAGATAGTCCTTCGACTGCCAGTCTCCCTTACCTTGGGTTACAGGAACAGACTGGATCGGAAGTCTCTGGGCTTTGTAGCAGCTATAGGGTTCCTTCCAGGAGCTCTCTCCTTCCTCTGCACACTCTCTCACCTGAAGGAGTTGCTCACAGGCCCACAAGCCTCATGCAGTCCAGTACTGCGTGGCCACAACAACCCAAGGGGAAAACAGACAAAGGCTTCCCAAACCTGTTCAACAATCACAAGATGATCTCATGGTCATGTTTTCAGAACAAGGACACCCCGCACAGGTTAGCTCAGCTTTTCCCGAACAAACAAGGATTCTACCACTCGATTCCAACACAGGGTTCTTGTTCAGGAAATGCGCTTCTAGGTTTTATTAGAACAAGACACAGACTCCATAGTTCTGGATATGGGTGTAAACAGATTCTTCAGGAAAAACACAGGCTTTCTTTTCTGTATCAAAATTACATGAGGGTCTCTTGCAGACTGGTTCCTAGAGCTCTGGCTCCGGGCACTTAAGACGACTGGAGGACGAATCCCCCTCACAGCTCATCTTGGCCATTTTATCTACATGCACCAGGGCTGACACTTGCCACCCTTGGAACTTCATGCGTTCCATCGGCCTGCATTTCACGCATTCCTCCGAGCACTTGGGAAATCACGTGTCCTTCCAAAAGAACTTAGGATAAAACATATGATGCACATATCTTTTTAAAACAATATTAAAATATTATTTCCAAGTTTAAGACTCTAGGCTTAGCCCCTAGGCCCATCACTCAACCCCTTTTCCCACCTTTTAGCCCCTAATCCCTTGCCCAATCTGTGGATGCTCAGTCCCCCATCACTCATTCATCGTGGTTGGTCTAAACGTGGCGGGTGTTTATATATTTGATTGATTTGCTGCATACATATGGATACAAAATCTAGGCCCTTGGCCTTCAACCCTTAGGCTCTCTGGCCTAATCAAACACATAATCCTACTGGTTTATACAAAACTTGGCTCACCAGCCTATAAAAGATATTTACAATCTCTTTCAGATCATAGTTTACATCGGGGCTCGGCCTTGGGGACACTACAATCCCCTCCCCTTATTTTTTCACTGTCCTCAATGCAACTTTACATAGCATCTGCAAGCTTTTCAAAATTTTCAAAAAGATGTGGGTACTCTGCCTGCATAACATCTGCATGCTCCCATGTCGTGTCCTCAGGACCGTACCAGGTCCACTGGACCTTTACAAGCTGTATAGCTCGATTCCAGAGCTGTTTGCTTTTCCTGTCCAATATGCGTACAAGATGCACTTGCAGGACACCTTCTGGTTCCCCCTAGATCATAGTCCAATCGATAACATGATTAGTATCAAGTACATATTTCTTAAGAAGTGAAACATGAAACAAATTATGTACAGTCATAGATGTAGGTAATGCAAGCATGTATGCAACTAGCCCAATCCTTTCCAGGATCTCAAATGGCCCACAAAATCTTGCTGCCAACTTGGCACAACTTCCCAATTTCAGGAAACTCCTGTTAGTTTTCACTTTCAGGAAAACATGGTCACCCACTTTAAATTCTCTATGGGTTATGTTACTATCAGCGTAACTTTTCTGCCTGCCCTGGGTAGCTTTCAGATTCTGTTTGATTTTTATTATTTGATCTTCAATCTCTTTGAGTAATTCAGGTCCAACTACTATTCTGTCAGCTAGATTATCCCAGCTCACTAGAGTGTTGCACTTTCTTCCATAAAGTACTTCAAACAGGCTCATTTTCAATGATGCATGATACCCATTATTGTAGGCGAATTCTATCAAATGCAGGTAGTCTTCCCACCTTAATGGTTTATCCATCACATACATTCTTAGCATGTCTTCTATTACTCTGTTTACTCTCTCTGTTTATCCATCAGACTTGGGATGATATGCTGTACTAAAGTTCAGATTCGTTATGAATCCTTTGAACAGTCCCTTCCAGAAATTCAAAGTGAATTTCGAGTCTCTATCAGACACAATTGTCTTAGGAATTCCATGCAAGCATGCAACTTCTCTTAAAAATATATCAGCAACATCTGTTTCTCTGTGGGTGGTTTTTAGTGCAATAAAATGGGCAGATTTAGTAAGCTTGTCCACCACCACCATGATTGAATCATGCTGCTTGCTTGCTCTGGGCAATCCTATGATAAAATCCATTGTTACCACATCCCATTTCCACTCAGGAATAGGTAAATGCTGCAACAACCCTTCTGGGTGTCTATGCTCAGACTTGACCTTCTGGCATTCCATACATCTGGCAATGTATTCAGCAATTTCCTTCTTCATACCTGGCCAAAAATAATGGCTTTTGATTGCTGCTATAGTCTTCTGATATCCAGGATGTCCAGCATAAACCATGTTATGCATCTCCTTTAGAATTTCCAGCTTCAACTCTTGGTCATTAGGCACATACACTTTGTTTTTATACATAAGTAGACTTTAAGTTCCTAAGGTATAACCTTCCACGCTCTGTGGTCTCTCACACTGTTGTAGCTTTGCTACAAGTCTTTTGTACTACAAATCAGCACTTACAGTCTCCACAATTTTGTCTTTCAACTCAGTTCTGTACATGCTAATGGCTGTAGCATGTAATTCATGCACTTTTATGCTGAGTGCATCAGCCACCTTATTGTCTTTCCCTTTGCTATGCCTGATATCAAAGTCATATTCGCACATAAATTCCAGCCATCTAATTTGCCTGGCATTTAGGGTTGGCTGATCAAATAAATACTTTAGACCATTGTGGTCTGTTCTTAATTCGAATTTCTTGCCCATGAGGTAATGCCTCCATTTACTCAATGCATGAACAACTGCTGCCAGCTCTAAATCATGAGTGGCATAATTCTTTTCATGCTCTTTCAACTTTCGGGATTCATAACAAATTACAGATCCCTCTTGGCTGAGAACTTCTCCCATCCCTTCCTTCCACGCATCCGTGCACACTACGTAATCCTTACTTGGATCAACAATCTTCAGGATTGGAGCACTAGTGAGCAACTACTTCAATTGCTGGAAGCTTCTCTCACATTGTTCAGTCCACTGGAACTTCTTCTCCTTCCTTTGCAAGGAAGTGATAGCATGAGCTATCCTTGAAAATCCGGCTATGAACCTCCTATAATAACCTGCCAGACCCATAAAGGATCTAACTTATGTCACATTTCTTGGCACTGGCCACTCTTGAATGGCCTATACCTTCTCAAGATCCATAACGATCCCCTATTTAGAAATAATGTGTCCTAGATAATGGATCTTATTTTGGTAAAATGAGCACTTGCTCAGTTTTGCGTAGAGCTGGTGTTCTCTCAACACCTGCAGCACCATTCTAAGATGTTGTTCATGTTCTTCCTATGTCTTGGAGTACACCAAGATATCATCCAAGAAGACTATGAAGAACTTGTCCAAATTATTTCTGAACACTCCATTCATTAAGAACATGAAGACAACAGGCATGTTGGACAGTCCAAACGGCACCACAGTGAACTCATAATGACCGTACCTTGTTCTGAAGGTAGTCTTGTTGATGTCTTCATCTTTTATCCTCACTTGATGATATCCAGATCGAAGATCTATTTTTGAAAATACTTTCGCATCCTTCAACTGATAAAAAAGATCATCAATCCTTGGCAGAGGATATTTTTTCTTGACAGTGACTTTATTCAACTGTCGAAAGTTGATGCACAACCTCATCGTCCCATCTTTCTTCTTCACGAATAGGACTGGGGATCCCCACGGTGACATGTTGGGATGAATGTAACCTTTCTTTAGTAGCTCTTCGAGCTGCAATTGCAACTCTTTCAGCTCTAGCGTACTCATCCTATAAGGAGCTTTTGAAACTGGAGCTGCTCCAGGCATCATATTTATAGAAAAATCGATGTCCCTCTTCGGAGGTAGTCCAGGCACCTCCTGAAATACGTCCTTAAATTCTTTGAGTACCTTGTGGTTTTCCAATTTCGAGACCACATCTTGGAATACTTCTTTCACCTGGGCTGCAAATAATTGACAGCCTTTCCAGTAACATTTCTTCAACTACATGGCTGAGATTTCTCTAACAGCCACGACTCTGGGAATTCCTTGAATTGTTACCTGATTTCCCTCTTCGTCCAGACATGTGAATCTTTTGTTACGACAATCCAGAAGGGAATGGTGCTGGTCCAACCAGTCCATCACAATTAAGAAATCATATGAGCCTAAAGGTAGAATGTTCAATTCAGCCTTAGTGCTCATTCCTTTCATGTCCACTGAACATGACTTAACCATTTCAGTGACCTTCCTCTTGGTCCCTATGGCTAACTGCACTAACCAAGAATTCTCATGTTTGCTCTTCATTAGATTCAAACTTTCCACCACCTTAGGATCTACATAACTATGGCTAGCCCCTGAATCAATCAAAATAACAAGTGGTCGGTTGTTAATCATACCTTCCACTTCAATCATGTGCGATTGAAATTCCGCTTGCTTATTGTCCAGGGCTGCGTAGATCCTCGACATTCTGTTGCCCATATCCTCCACTGTTTCATCTTGTTGAACAGTATGGATAGTTCTTGCTTTGTCTTTTCTGTGGGGGCAGTCTTTGTACCTATGATTCCCTTTACAACCCCAACACTCCATGGGTGGAGGCCTTGGCATCTATTCACTCCCTTCAACTTTCCTAGGCTCTTTAAAAGATGACTGTCCCCAAGGACTGTTTTTGAAAAAGGAAGGCTTGCTTCGCTTCTGCCTCTGTTCTTTCTTAAACCTCTTCTGGTTATCCCAAGCCTTCCGAAAGGTAGGATTTTATCTCTGTTGTTCATATAGGCATTTATCCCTTATTATGGTTTCTTCCATGGTCTTAGGATCATCATATTGAATCTTGTCACCAATGGAAGGTGGCAGTCCACTCAGATACCTCTAAATTTTGACAGCCTCGTCTTTGATGAATGGAGCATACTTTAGCAATTCCAAAAAACTTCATTTGTACTCATCCATGGTCATACTGCCCAACTTGAGTTCGAAGAACTCCTTCATCTTTCTGTCATAGTATCTTTTAGTCAGGTATTTCTTCTTGAAATACCTCTTAAATTCCTTCCAAGTGACCTCTTTCTCTCTGATGTGCTGCACCTGCACAAACTGATTCCACCACATGGATGCTTTTCCTTTCAGCCGGTACATTACAATTCTTCCTTCTATATGGGTAGAATAATTCTGTAGCTGGAAGTATTTCTTCATGCCAAGCAACCATGTCTCATCATCTTCCTCCTTCTTATGCTCTCCATCAAATGTTGGAGGTTTAATTTTATTCATCTCTCCTTTCAATTCCTCCCTTCTAGATTTTTTATGTTTTCTGGTAGGGGATGGGCTCAGACTGTTGTGTGTCTCCTTGTCCTAATGTTTCTGGGAGTGACTATGACGTTGGCTACCACTCCTCGATCTACTTCTTCTCCCATGGTCTCTGTGACTCTTTGTCGTACCTGAGTCTCTTTCCTTCTCAAGTTTCTTCTCTATTCTTTCCAGACTCTGCAAGAATTTTAAGTTTAATTTCCCTTGCCAATCCTTGACTTTCATGAGCTTTCAGCTATCAGATCGATGCTCCTTGGCCTCTATTTACAATCCTTCAAGGATATTCATTATATGTCCTTCCTTATCCATCTCCTTTCCATGCCCATTAGAGTTCGATCCTTCGACTCCCAGGTTAACATCTTTTCCTTCCTGTTCATCTTCTATTTCAGGGGTAAACTGCACTTTTCCCCACTCCATACTCGACGTTGATTAACTGGAGTACTGCCCTCCGTTAACTCTGCACACACACTGTGAAATCAAATTTGAAATTTGTCAGGCCATTTAAACCTTCACAAACAATCCACAATATTTATAACTAATGCGAACAAGAACGAAAGACATTTCAACTTCACAAGGTTTTCTGAGCTCTGTCTGGCTCTGTGTTTTTCGAATGTCCGAAACTTCAATTTTCGCAACTTTCAGGAGTTCATTATGAAGTGATGCCCCACTTCTTGTCATTTCAATTTCCATTCTATACATGGCCTCGACGCAGGTGCGTCTACCAGGGCACGTCCGCTCACAGGATCTTTCTCCTTCTATCGGCCCGAAGAACTTGACGTTCTTCTATTCCCTATCGGGGAATTTTATTCCCATAGGAAACTCTTTTTTGAAATCCCCCCTTTGCTCTATCGGGGTTTCCACTATCAGGGTTTTGACACCCATGATGTTCTAGCAACTTGAAACGCCAATGAATTTACTCCTTGTCGGGACTTTCCATGATGGTGCAGATATCTGCCATGTGTCCACTAAATGAACGGTCCCAATTTCCTCCGGGGTTCAGGACTTGAAAGGTATCGAGTTCCTTGTCCTTAGGAACTCCGATATACCGATTCCCAACTCTGCCCAGACTGCTGGCACCTGTCCTCCACTAGTTCCACCTGTGGTCCACAAGACTCTTCTGTCGGGATTTCCTCCAATGGCGCAGATTTCCGACTCCTCGAGATCTATTGACACTTGTCCCTCAGATGGACGACTCTGATTATGTCAGAGTTTCGAGGTTTCAATTGTTGAAAAACACTCAACCACGGGATTCCCGATGCGCCTTTTCCTTAGCCCCCTCGGCTATGCCGATGTCCATGTGACCTCTACCTTATGACCGTAATCAAACCGCTCATCGAAGTTTCAGGGTTCGAAGTTTCACAACGCATGGACTCCTTGTCCCCGACATTCTCAATTTCCCAAATCCCGATTTTTGATGGATGACTCGTCTATCAGAACTTTCCCTGATTGCCTGGATTACTGCCATGCGCCCACAACAAATGGACGATCCTGATTCAATCTCTGGACTTCGAGACTTTTGCCATGAAAATTCCCGACCTCCTTCGTGACTCCGATTCCGCGATTTCCGATTTTCTAGAATGGAAAATCTCACGACACGTGTACTCCATTTTTCGCACGGTCTGGATCTATTTCGGAACTTTCACCCCTAGTCTCGAAGGTTTAACCCTCAGGCATCTCCCGAATGATCCTATGGCTGTCGGGTTTTCCGACCAAGATCTGACGACTTAGATTCTCTCTCGCTAATTCGGAGATTTTTCCCCTAAATACTAGGATTTAACCTTTGGGCATCTCCCGAATGATCCTACGATTGTCGAGTTTTCTGACTGAGATCTAACGGCTCAGACTGTTTCTAACCAAATCCGGATTTTGTGTATCGTGATTTTCCAATCCCTTGTGCAATATCCAAAAGGCTTTAAACCTTGTGCACAATTTTTCCATATCCGACGGTCATGAGGGCTCACCTTCCCTCCTGAACGGATCCTAACTAAGGTTCTAACACCATTGGTGTAGAGACCTATCTCCCTGTGGTCATAGACCATACTAGCTATGGTTTCATAGCACCGCTAAACCTCCTAAGCTTAAAAACTCGTCAAGTATCTCCTTAACGCTTCGGGACAAACCAGGGTCCGAAATTGGTCCTCCTAACTCAATTTCCCCTCGCATTCTCAGTCCAAAGACTGCTCCACTGGCCCATCTAGGCTCAGTGTCGAAACCTGGGCTCTGATACCAATTTGTAGTGTACCTTTTTCACTACCGAGGTTTTAGAACCTCTCAGTTACCATTCTATACATGGATTTTTACATAATTCATACTGAAATTATATAACCACATGCATTCAAGCAAAATAATACATTTAACTCAGATTAAAACATATGAATTACTGCTATATTCAAAAAGCATTTAGCCTTATCATATTAATTCATATACACAACAAAAAACATCATACATAACCAACTCAGTCATGCAAAACATGATCAAAGCATAATTCAGATACTTATCTTTATCAATGGTGGAATCCACCAACCAAATGCAGGCCTTCCATGAACCTCCCAACCGTAGACCGCACTGCTCCTTGTAACATCCCGCTCTAGTGCACTGAGAAAACTTATTATTTGTGGACACTTGCTCGCAAGTGATCTTGACTTTTATGATGTTAGACCATTTATAGTTGATTATGATGCGATTGACAAATAACATGATGTGTTACTATTTGATGTAGACGAGTGTTATTGACTCTGTTTTATTGAGTGTGCAGGGTTTTTGACCTTGAGGATGCAGAGGCATCGGTAGAACCCCCTTGGACTCTGGTCTGAGTCAGGGAGTGTGCTTTTGGGTTGATATATTTACTGTGATGTTTCATTGATTTGATGATTTGATGTTGACATTTCTGACATGATTGTTGATGATGCAGGCTGACGATAGCTTGCTGACTAGACTCACATATGGAGTAAAGGGGCCACACATGATTTGCAGAGAGGTTGAGGGAGAGGGGTGGAAAACAGCCCTGCCACCGCCTACTATCACTCCTGCCGTGGCTCGAACTGTAGGTTAACAATTACCTAGTTCGAGAGGATCTACGATGTCGTGAGGGCAGACTGCGATAGTCGCTCACGATGATTCTAAGGGGCGCGCAATAAGGCGAGAGCCTTATTCCTTAGAACGCTTATTCTCCCACAAGTTCACCTGGCGGAGTGTTGACTCCAGGGGTTATAGATGTCTACCAATCAGTCCAGTTTGCAAGTGGCACCCTTGGAGCATGTGGTGCATCCTAAAGGGCACGTCGCACAAAATAAATTCGAAAGGCGAGTGGAACACTTGGAGCATGTGGTGCATCCTGAAGGGCATGTCGCAATAATGTTGGATGAAGGAGTCAGCCTAACCGACCCTAACACATCAACACCTGAATAAAGCCTTAAACAATTCCCCTATCTAGGCATCGCCAGTTCAGAATTTGAGCCCTATGTCAAAAAAAAGAGACATAATTTAAGACTATACATTAATACTCATTACCCCTATGATTTGCAACCTCCGCCTAATACAAGGAGTTTCCTTCCTTAATTTAATACATAAAAAAATTCCTCCTTTAATTGAATTCATAAAGTAATTCCTTCCAAAATCGCATACATAAGGCCTTTCCTCATTCCCAGTAATAAGCTTAATAATTTACCTTTTTAATGAAGGTACTACTACTTCGCCCTAACATAATAATCAAGACTTAACCATCTCCTAATAACAATTCCATTATATTCTAGCTCACAATAGCTCTGCCATTCAAATAACATTAGAATTTCATTTCCTACTAGCTAGCATTAACAATAGGTGCTAATAATAAAATTTAACAAAAAAAAAAAAC
>JZKD02S1747397.1:402876-416995 GCA_000966675.3 Picea glauca | reverse complement strand
TATAAGAGTAGTTAACTGAATTGATTGGTAAATGATGTGGTAGTCTAAGCATTCTAAAGTTTACTCCTTTCGAGGGGATATTTTCTATTTAATTTTAATGGAAATTATGTGAAAAAGTATTGGATCTGTAGTTTTGAGTGTTTAAGTTTGTAATATTATTTGAGTATCTTAAAGGTTTTCTTCACAATCAAGATATGAATAAAATAAGAGAATGAGATAAATAGAAAGTTTTTTTCACAATCAAAATATTTAAATATAAATATAGAAAAATATACCAAGTGAAATGCCTCTTCTCTAGTTTGTTGAAGATGACCATTTGCAATGTAGTCTGGCGAGCCACAGGGAGATGATTCCAAGCATTCGTTTTTCTTTCACTTGACCAGAGGGAAACAACCAAATCCTTCCACCCAACTAGGAGCCTCGCCGACTTCCTAGCTCCAAGAAACCTTTTGATTTCTTAGCCCTCCATGCTCGTTACTCCAAGAACAACAAATCACATATTCTCTAAGAAAACTATCACAAGAAGTATATCTTCCAAGAATTTTCCAACCTCTAAACATTCTCCAACCTCTCAATCTCATCTCCTATTTATCAAGTTTCCATACACCCTTCCCCAAGTCTCCTCAATCACCCTCATTAATAGCCATCAACCTCCCTTATCTAGATTTTTTTGAGAAAGTTAAAATAAAACTAAAATATACATTACTTGTATAAATAACAATAAATAAAATGCAAAGTTTTTCTTCTCATGCTAGCTTATAAATGCACTTTGACATTTTTCTCCAAAATGAATATCACAACCCACAATACTCATTTAATTAATCATACCAATCATCAATCAAGTCAAAGAAGGAATTTATTGCTACTAGAGATTTTTGTATGTAATATAATTTACATAGTCATTAAACCATTCAGTTAAATACTTAATAAACCAGTTTAATAATTATTACATTAATTAGTTTTACTAGTATGCATGTGTAGGGTATGTGTGCATAGCTAGCAGACACATAGCATGTCCATGTGCTGATAATAAACAATCACTTCCTCTAGTGCATAGTTCATGTATGATCACACCAAGACATGCAAGACAACAAATGCATCATTAAATAACATTAACTAACAAAACTACAATAATTCATCCATAATTGACCATTACACTTAAAATATAAAAAGGGAATAAAAATGAATGTTTTAGAACCAAGTGTGAAACAAGAGTGACACATCTAATTCCCAAGCAATAACCTCAACTAAAATCAAATCAACATTCCTTCCTAACCTACTTCCATCTTCCATCCTATCATTTCCTCTACTCGACTAAGCTGGAGCATCAAATATATTGATCTAAATCTAGATAGAACTCGTAAGTGGAAGTGTCATACATCTCGACCAACCTTCCCCAATAGAAAACTAGTAGTCGTCATCACACATCTAGGGGAGCGTGAATTCACATAGCCCTTCCATGACTTTAGGTTTCAGAGGATAAATGGTGGGAAATACCTCCACCCATCATAGAACTAGGGTCAACACTCTACATCAATCCATACTATGAAACTATTGTTTTTAGAGTCACGTTATCAAACAACCACTCCAGGCAAGATGCGTGTCCTGTCAAAACCACACTTACCACATCTCATAGCAATATATGAAATCGTAAATTAAATCATAAGTACAACTTATAGCACGTGCTATCTACTTGATATCTACGACATCCAAGTTACCTCAACACTACAGTCATTTGGTTATTACATAGCTTGTCGACCTATAGGTTAGTTCATAAATACTCATATCCATGTAGATACATCACAAATTTCATATGATCATCTGTATGTGTATTGACATTCAATTATGAAATGTATGCTTATTTACAACATTCTTCACATCTATTATACATCCACAACATAATTTTGAACTAGTATCCATGTATTAAAATTCCACATTTAAATTTGCATGTTTAACCAAATCACATAATGATCATCATCATGAACATATAGTCGTAAAATTTATATTTCCAAACACATAAATAGGTCCATATGTACACCTTTCACATGTCTATATCAATATTATTAAGTCCAAATAGTTACTAAAAAATGAATTACTAAAATGAGAGAAAAATCAAAGTTTTAAGTTCGAAGAGGGATCAAATCTCTTGAGGTGCAAACCTTTCCTCAAATTTACACTCTAAGAAAAGCTTGCACTTCAAAAGATTTAATCCCTCTTAACACTTGATAAATGGATAAATCCAAAGTTAAGATGAATCTAAGGTACTCTAATGAGAAACTTTTTATCACTCTAGTCAAGAATCTCAATTGTTTCAAAAGTACTGTGTTCGATGACTGGGTTGTTGTTGTTTTGGTACATTCCAAAAAGGCCAAAACGTAGAACGTTTAAAAAACACAGTTAAAAATAATATTAACATTGTAATATATATAGCTCCAAGAAGGATCAAATCTCTTGAGGTGCAAACGTTTCCTCAAATTTACACTCTAAAGGAAGTTCGCACCTCAAAATATTGGATCCCTCTTAACACTTGATAAATGGATAAATACAGAGTTAAGATGAATCTAAGGTACTCTAGTGAAAAAATTGTTATCACTCCAGTCAAGAATATCAATTGTTTTAGAAGTACTCTATTTGAAGATGCATGGGTTTTTGTTGCTCTAGTCAAAAGGGTTAAGTTCTCATTTGTTGCATTTTCATCTTGTCAGCATATGGAGCAACATTTAGATATCAAGTCTACTTCCCATAATGTTCTCTTAATTTATAGTCATGACATTCGTGGAAAAAAAGTAGAATATAACTTATATTTCAATCAAACAGATAACATAAATTATTATATTCTTTAATTGCGAAATAAATTATTAATATATAAATATTTATCTGAATCCTATGATTATCCTTATTTATCCAAGTGATATGGAATTATTCTGGAAAAGAAGATCAATGCATGGCTAGAAGTTCATGAAAAAATAGCTAAAGGCCATCTTGGATTTAAGAGCTATAATTCAAATATGAACCACCTTGTCACACTTAGGATCATTGAGGAGGAGTGTCAAAATCATAAAACATATCTCTTGTGTTGCTTTGTTGACTTTAGAAAAGAATTTGGCACAGTGCCCAAGACTAACCTTGAGTGGACCCTACTGAATTCTTCTATAGGGAACCTAAAAAACTACCAATGACATGAAATTTGGAAGGAAATGTTTTGCATCAACACATTAATTCATAACAACAATACATCTCAAAAGAGTTTGTACTCTTAATCTCTCTAAGAGTTCCTAATGCTTAGAAAAATGATGAAGACCCCTAGGGACAACCCCTAACTCTTATTTATACTGAAATATTACATCAATCAACTCTTCAATTGGTCCTTGATTGAAGGTATTATGCCTCTTGGTTCCCTATAATCAGGGACCTATGTTCTAGGGATCAAATCCATTCCTAAATTACCCTCTCTCAGTTACCAACTTAAATGGATCACATGGGATTTGGTGCCTTCTAGAATTGAAGGATATTCAAGCCTTTCGAGGTTGATGAGGGGACAAAATCCCCCTTTCTTCTCATCCAATGTTGGAGTAGGCCCTCCTTGAACTTCGACATGCTTGAAGAATGGATTAGTATAGCCTTAGACATGCATATAATTATGAAAATCGTAGCTAAACTAGTACACAACATGCACTCAACCATCCAATTCATTCCACAATCAATCACTTGCACACAAAAAAACAGAATTATACTAATAATGGCCAATAGTGATTTGTAGAATAAAAATGTGGTCAAAATATCTCAAAAGTAGGTCCCATCATGCTACAATTGGGAGGCCCATCTAATGTCCCTTTTAGTCAAGTAAACTATCAATAAAATATGTGATCTTCCTCAACATGTGTGCCAATGAATAAGTGTGCTCCATCAAAGTGTTGGGCCATGCAAAATAAGTTGTACTCCCTAAAAAAAACCTTAATATAGTCAGAAGGAAATAATACAACATTAGAATTAATCTAAGAATGAAACTAAGGCTCACCACCACCTAGGAAATAATACACCATTATTAGATTATTAAGCTTTAGGAAATTCTACATCACTGTTAATGTTCTAATCTCGGCACTTAGGTAAATTTTTTACTAGTGATTTCCCTGTTGTATCCCTGTTGTAAATCAAATTGCGGCTCACAAAACAAAATACACTTGCTGGAATAATTAACTAAAATAAATAGTGGAAGCAATACAAAAAATCAAATCTCATTCACAATACACAAAGATATCATTTCCTTTAAATCATCTTATATTTAAAATAATATCATAGCTTACAAGGGTTCCCAAACATGTGAAAATGGCCCACTAATAAATAAAAAAATCTATATAGACAACACCTACAAACCACAACAACTCCACCATGCTTGTATGACCATGTACTTTCAATTTTCAGATATGTACATGTCTGTCGTCAATGTCGCTTGCATACATATGTGCTTTCCTGCATTGTATCCCACATACATACAGACCCTGACTGACCTATAAAGTGTGTACATCTTCACTCTGCTACTGCGACTCTAATCCGCTAGATCCTCTTGCAGTTTCCCTTGTTCTTTCTTCTACCTAACATGTACTGATCTCTGTATGAAAGTGCTTATCCACCTATCCGAGATATCCCTAAGAAAAAGTCTTTCTTTCTTGTATCTCTATGATATGATCATAGAAGTGTCTTCCTCCTTCACCCTATCCTTTCTTTAATAATATTGAGTTATGATCTAACCATAATCTCCAAAGTGATTGAGGGTTGAGATTAAATCTCACCTCACTTGAGATCGATGGATAATAATTAATCAATAATTAAAATAACTTTAGAATTTCATTAAATAAAACTCAAATAATTAATAAAATCACTTTATTTTAATAATTCCTATAGTTAAAGTAAACTACCAAGGTACAAGGATTTTGATAACTTCCACACATCGAGACACTTATACCTGTGTGGAATTACCTTTACGATGCTACAAAAATCAAGGCTCCCTCTTACCAAGGAACGTACTTCTCGAAGAGCCACCTATAACTAAGTTTTCATACAACCCTAGAACAATATCCTACACATCATCCTGCCCCGTGGAATCCCTCCAAACCTTCAATTTTTTCCTTATTGAAGAATGGAAGAATCAGAATCAATGATGCTACTCACTAGCACATGTTACAATAAATTTTTCCTCACTCCATGCATCTTGCTTTGATGGCCTTTCATATCCCTCTACAGACATGAAGTCCCATTTTTGTTCACTCTAGAGATGAAATACACATTTTTGTACATATACACACCCTATTAGTTATAAAACATGCATATACGTAGTTTGATCCACTACAACCCGTGTACATTAGGTTTGGTGCTCAAAAATTAAAAATTATGTCGAGTTTCTATGCCATGTCACGCGATCTATGATCCTTTACCTTCCACATAATGGAAATGCTATGAATCGAACCTTCAGTTCCATTTCAAGACTATAAAGTGATCCATATCCAAGCCTTGAGGGGATTCAACACATCGAGAGAAAAGATACTCTGGAGAAATTTCAATTCATATTGAGTCTGCATGCCTTTGTCCTTGAAAGTATGAACTTCTTGTGTTCAGTCCCCAAGCTCTTCGCATTTTGTGACATATAACCTAATTGACTCCTACATATGAGCTTGCCTTTGTAAAGGATTGAAGTGGTGGAGGCCCAACTAGAGGGACTTAGTTTCGTAGTTCTGATATGTGTCTTTGTAGAAGTTTGTCACCTGTGTACTTCTGTTGATTACTTTAATAGAAATAATATTTTCTCGTCTAATTGATATCTAGAAAATATTTGAATTACTTTCCATGGGCATATTTGTTATGTATGTTAATGAATTATGCTAATTTATATGTTGGAATTATATATTATCAGCATATTCTTATGTATGTTGGTTGTTGAGGACAAGTTGCAGGTATAAATATTTGGGTTTCATGCTCAATGGTGGTCTTGTTCGAACATTCGGACGAGGTAGGATTATAGCCTTGTCTTGTTAGCATTTCATTTATATATCATACTTGATATTAGAGTTGATTCCTGGGTATCATTCCATTTGTTGTGGTTTTCCCCTATCCATAGATATATTTTTCTCATAACAAATTTGGAGACTCCACTGGGGATATCTCCTTTTTGGGGTATTGAGTGTTTTTCTCATTGATTTTCTCTTTTTTTTTTCTGAGTTTACTTATCACGTGTTGCTTGATATCTTATATTTTATCTTTCATCTGAGTTTCTTGGCTTAACCCTTTCTTTGGTAGTGTTTTTCTTGGTATATGCAGTTTTTCACTTGACAATCACATACATGGGTGAGATTTATGTGTTTAGGGAGCACATATATGCATCGGTTCCTTGAACAGTGGCGTACATAATCTCTTAAGTCTTGTTGGTTGAGTTTGGTGTTTGTTGGGTAAGTTTTATTCATTACTGAGTCTTCTTGGGTTTCTATTATGAATGTTAAGTGCCTACAAAGTGATAGGAAGTCTTTTGATTTTTGTATTTTTGGGAAAATTCCTTTCTTGTCATTTTTTTCATTTGTTTTCCTTGCATATTGGTCTAAGTAGTTGCTTCTTGGTATCCTGTTGGCATGTATCTTTTGTATTGCAGTAGGGCCTACCTGTGAGGTTGTTATTCAACCCTTGCATTTTCTTTTCATTATATCATAAATACAAAAAGATTTGTTTATTCGCATTGTACTTATGGAATTTTCACTTTTGATTACTTTGCATTGATTTTGACACATTTGGAAAGATTTCACTTCATTGAAATTATAGAGATTGCATTGTGAAAAATGCATTTAGAAGAATACCATCTCTTTGAAATTCAAGATTAGTACTTAGCAATGTTTTTATATTTTCTTATTTTTATATGTTGAGTCATATTACCATCCTAGAGTCAAAGATATTTCTATGGCTCTATTATTATCTAGGGGTCTTGATAGTACCTTTACCTCCGTGAGAGGTGATTCTTTTGAGATTTTAGGCTTTTCTTCCCTGCTTATACGGTGGACCGGACTTCTGACTACTCGCCTGAGCATTGGTTATATCATGGTGATTTTAGTTACTTGACATAGGTAGCCACATATGTTGCTTGTAGGGGTTATTCTGCAGGTACCCTAAGTCCTACTTTTGAGTATGGGGGCACAACGCCTCCTTATGCTCCTTTCTCATTTGGTGGAAGTCATATTACCTAAGCAGTTCCTACGATTGGAGGTTGGAATCCTCTTTCCTCTAGGCCTAATCCTATATTCGGTTCTTCGTGATGTAGTGTTCCAATGGGTGGTTAGTTTACTTCATATATTCCATCCATCATTCCCTCTTTCTCCACGTCGATTCCAATGAACGATTTTATTATGGCAATTACCCCTCTATCCTTTGATGTTCCATCTAGAGGGAGTCAGTTTCACAGTATGGGATACCCCCAGCATGAAGCTCCTTCATCTAGGGGAAACATATATAATCCTTATCATGGCATTTCCATGGGTATGGTGCCCTTACAAATATTCATGAGTCATTTAGGAGGAGGATAATATCCTACTGGACAAGGCCATGGTATATACCAGAACCCTGGATGGTCTGCAATCCCTCGACCCTAATCTTTCCCTAGAGCATGGGTTTAGATGTCACAACCCCAAATCCCTTTTATGGACACACTAAATCTGACATACCTATTAGAGTTAATGAATGATCATGTATTTCATGATCTATCATGTCCATTCGTCCCCACTAAGCTTCCTTTATACATTCCAAAATTCGACGACAAGACTGGTGAGGACCCAGATGACCACATGACTACTGTCCACCTTGATTGCTCATATAACTCCCTTAATGACAATTCTACTCATTTGAGGATATTTCAATGCACCCTTATGGGGGTCGTTGTGAAGTGGTACATTGAGCTACCTAAGGGAACTTACAAAACTTTCAACCAGACGGTGTTCATTTTTCTCAACCACTTTCAGTAACTGGTTCGTTATGATGCCGACCTAGAACACTTTTCAAATTTTTTTCATGATAAATCCACCCATATATATTATCATATCCAAGAGTGGTGTAGACATAAGAGCTTGATTAAGGTATACATTCCTCTAGAGTTTCTGTCGGAATGGTTCCTCAACTCTTTGTTTCCTTATATTTCAATGGATGTTTCTACATCTGGAGTGACCTCTAAGGAATAATCTGTCTTCAAATACTAGTAATTGGACCTCATATATCCTCAATATGGGATGCTTTATGAAATTCTCCCTGATGCACCATGTTTAAACTATGATACTAGATGAAATCCTAGACCTCATGCCGATGGCATTGTAGGTTTTACAAGTGCCAAGATTATAGATTTGGTGATGAACCAGTTAAAAGATTTTTCTGTAAGCCATCATGTAGTAGGAAAATCTTCAGATTCCTCCTCCACCACCCAGTCGACGAATGTATGTTCTTTGCAGTCCTCATTGAACCCAGATGATAGCCAACAAACCGAAGGGAAAAAAAGGAAAGGATGAGGTAATAATTGTAAGGGTGGGAAGAATAATAAGAATAATAAATCCAGGGACAATAATAATAATGGTAATTTGAATAATAATGTTGGTGAAGAAAAGAAAGAGAAGAGGAAGGTAAAGTTTCCACGTAAACTTTGTAACTATGATCACCTTACTCACCTATCCACCAAAATTTAGTAAGCCTCAAGGATCATTGATCCAGGTGGATATTGATGGCCACCCACCTTTTCCAAATGTCTCAAAACAGGTTTCTGTAAATTTTGGCAATTTATTATTTTTAGTGGTTTTCTCGAGTCTCAAACTTCTGGAGATGTTTTCAGGCCCTAAATGACATTTTTTGGGAAAAAGGGGAGTAATATGGAATGTAGATTGATGTTTATTACACAAAAGTTGTATTCCTCGGATAGATATTTCCAACGAGCTATCATGCATCCCAAACGGAGATTGTATGCCAAAGTTACACCCCTAGAAAGTTGATGTATCAACCACTCCCATTGGGGCCCGCAAACTTTTTGTCTTTTCATCTTCTGTGGTTAGGGTTTTGGATTTTCCTTATGCTAAAAAGTCCCTTAGAGCCTCATTTTAATAATCGTCTTATTGCGAATGAGCACAACCATCACATATCTTCTCAGAGATAAGTTGCCACCATTCTAACGAGTCTTTCACTCTGTATTTTTACAGTCTCTGTACATTTATTTCATTAATAGAAATTGTCTATTATTGTATATCTGTGTTTATGGTTACATATATGATACATTTTTGTTATATTTTTGGATATCCAATATATCTCTATATATTTCCTTATTATATCTCCACTCTCATTTCATGCCAAAAATAATCTGGATCAGTGGTATCAGAGTAGGTTGCTCTTGATCATTTTTTTCAGTGCATGTCCCTGATGAGGTCTGAGTATAGCAAGTTGGGTCTCGAGCTTGTCTCTCTTGAGGACAATATCTCCTACACACCCACAAAATACTCAATGGTAGAAGAAAAGAAAAATGACGGAGAAAACGATCCTATCAGTCTATTGCTTGAGCAAGATCCCATGCGACAGAGGGACGAAATGATAGAGAATTTTTCTCACATCCTTCAATGCCTTCCGATAGCATCAGGCACATCTTCATCAAGCAACCACATTGGAATCACCTCTCCTTTCAAGGTACAGGTTAATTTTGATATTACCATATTTGAAGGTCAGATAGATGTGGATGCCCTAGACAAATAGCTAAATCTGCTAGACGGTTATTACTATGTTAACCATTTTTTCGACAGGGAAAAGATCACCTTCACACTCCTTAAATATGTCCCCCATGTCAAAATTGGTGGGAAACTTACTGGGAGAAAATTTTCACAAAGGAGTTTGGAATATATGGGACCGAACCCACTTGGGATTCTTTTGTGGATGCAGTAAAACAACAATATTACCCTATTGGAAACTATGAGGACCGGTACATGAGATGGACCACACTGTGGCAAGAGAGTGGCCAAGAAGTTTCGGAGTTCACCAATAACTTCCATGCCTTGTGAACCAACTTAGGTATCAAAGATTCTGAACGACATTTGGTTCTGAAATATCGTTGGGCTCTACACAGATACATCTAGACTGAAATGGATTTTCTGGACATCTCATCACTCGGTGTTGCTTATCGATATGTTGTTAAAATAGAGAAGAAATTTAAGCACCAGAACAAATGGGAGTTTGGATCTGCAAATTTGCAACAACCAAAGTACAAAAAAGACGACCCTAACAAACAGTCTCCCAGAAACTAGTCCAAGCCATAGGAAAAGAAGGGTCATGGGAAGACAAAGAAGGACACCAGAAAATGGTACGATTTCCACAAAATCCCCTGGAAAACACCAATTAATTTCTCTCAAAACAGTCATTGGTGATCGATATCAAATACAAGGAGTCTAACCATGATTCAAAAACTGATTAAGAAAATATTGGTAAAAGACAGATCATCGACGCAAACCCCATTGCTATTTTCACGACTGCAAAAATTCAACCAGAAGAAGCAACAGGTCCTGAAGAGGGAGAGTGTCTTTTTCATTCACATATGTGGGTGAAGGGGACCCCGTTGCATTCTATTGTTGATAGCAGAATCCATAAGAACCTCATCTCAGCAAAAGTCATCAAACAGTTGGGATTGTTGACAACAACACAACCGCAACCATACAACATTGGGTGGCTTCACCAAGGACAAGATCTTTGTGTCAACCAACAGTGTCGATTGTCATACGACATAAAACCATTTAAGGATGAGGTATTATGTGATGTTTCCCCACTAGATGTCTATGATGTTCTCTTGGGTCAGCCATATATGTGGAGACGCTCTGTTGTTTATGAGTCTCGACCCCGTAGTGTCATTGTTTCTCTAGGGGGTCATCTCTACAGAATACCAGAGGTATCTCTGACTATTGTCCCACCTAAAAAGTGTTGCAAGGTAGTATCTCATACTACAAAATTCATATTCTCTATAATATATTCAAAAGGAGAACATAAGGATACTGCAACCACTATATAATCGGCCCAAGCACCTTCTATCCAACAGAAGTAGGTCGACAAGATTGCAACAAAACAAAAAGATTCCTTCTGCACATATTCATCTTAGATAGACCGAATGGTTGAACAAAGTCAACCCCGTCAACAATTGGTTCCTAAAAACCTTCAACAAACCAAGAAATACGACGTCTCCAACAAGGCAAGCAACTCACCAAGATTCAGATTCAACAATCATTTTCCCCTCTCCCCCGAGAACTCAGTGCAATGGAGACCATTTCTTCCTAAGGAGTGAGGATTGATCCAGGTGGATATAGATGGCCACCCACCTTTTCCAACTGGCTCAAAACAATTTTCTCGAGTCCCAAACTTCTGGGGCTATTTTGAGGCCCTAAACGACGTTTTTTGGGAAAACGGGGAGCAACATGGAATGTAGTGTTAGAAAAACAGGACCATGGAGCAATAAAATAAAATAAAATGCACAAACAAAGCACAGAAGATACACACTACACGAGAGACACAGATTTACGTGGTTCACCAAGTGTGGCTTATGTCCACCAAAGAAATTGTCAGTTCCTTCCTTTATTATTATCCAACAAATGAAGGGATAGAACCTACAACAAAACCCGTTGTAACTTCCTCTTGTTTCTCTCACAGTCTCCTCTCTCAGAATACAATACTTTCCATCATACATAGCCACAATACATTTCCTTCATAAAAGAGGGTTTCCTTATAGGGAAAAAAACCCTAACATAATTTCTACCGTTAGATCTGCAACCTTATAATGAACGGTCCATATTTACAATGAAATTACAATATACTTTTACAAGGCAATTTTTCCTTCAGGGGCTTCACCCCTGAACACCCCAACTAGGGGGATAGGCCCTCGAACCCCGTAGAGGGGGTACACCCCCTCTTCACTCCCCTGCGTGGAAGAGTGTACATACTTCTGGGGTGTAAAGTCTTCATGGGGTATAAACACTGCTGAAAGAAAGGACCTCTAAATCAGGAACATAATCAGGCTCCACAACCAACAATCTCCCACTTGGAGACTGATCTCAACAACTCCACCACTGCTGTGTATGATGGACTCTGAACCTTCTTGGGCCTGGCAAATTTTTCATCTTCATCTTCATTCTTGAAGACCAACTAAAACTAAGCAAGAACTTAGTTTCTCTCTGGTTAGTCTTTTTGTTAAGATGTCTGCAGGATTTTGGCTTGTGTGTATCTTTTCCAACTTCAAATGTCCGTCTTCCAAGGCAGATCGTATGAAGTGGTACCTCAACTGTATATGCTTAGTATTTGCATGGAAGGTTGATTTCTTTGCAATATGAATTGCACTCTCACTGTCATAGTACAACATGTTATTCTCCTGCTTCTTTCCCAATTCCTCCATAAACCTTTGTAACCAAATCATCTCTTTACTAGCCTCTGTAGTAGAAACATACTCTGCCTTTATTGTTGAAAGTGCAACAACTTTTTGTAGTTTCAAAATCCAACTTACTGTTGTTCCACCTATAGTAAAAACATACCTTGTGGTGCTCATCCTGCTATCTTTATCACCTTCCATATCTGAATCAACATATCCTTGTAGAAAAGTGTCTGAACCTCCAAAACATAATGCATGAGTAGCAGTACCTCTCAAATACTCGAGAATCCACTTTACTGTCTCCCAATGTTTTTTACCTGGATTGTTCAGATACCTACTCACAACTCCCACTGCATGCGCAATATCTGGTCTTGTGAAAACCATTGCATACATCAAGCTGCCAACTGTTGATGAATAAGGGACCTTGGACATGTATTCTATCTCCTCCTATGTCTTGGGGCACATTTCCTTAGTTAATTTGAAATGGATGTCCAAAGGTGTACTAATTGGTTTTTCATTCTGCATTCTAAACCTCTCCAACACCTTCTCTGTGTACTCACCCTGAGACAATGTCAATTTGCGATTTTTTCTATCTCTTGTTATTCTCATGCCAAGGATTTTCTTTGCAACACCCAAATCCTTCATCACAAAAGAATTGGCTAATTTCTTCTTGAGCATATTTATATCCTGCATATTAGACCCTACAACAAGCATGTCATTTACATACAATAGCAAGATAATATCCCTTCCATTTTCTAGCCTTTTAAAATAAGCACAATGATCATAATGACATCTACTATAACCCTGTTCTATCATAAACCTGTCAAACTTCAAATACCACTGCCTTGGATCTTGCTTTAGGCCATACACGCTCTTCTTCAACCTGCATACCAAATTCTCCTTCCCTTTGACATCATACCCCTATGGCTACTGCATATAAATCTCTTCCTCCAAATCCCCATGGAGAAAAGTTGTTTTTATATCTAACTATTCAAGATGAAAATCTTCTACTGCCACAAGACTTAAAATAGTCCTAATGTCATTTTAACAGCAGGAGAAAATATTTCATCAAAATCTATACCTTTCTTTTGTGAAAACCCCTTTACAACAAGTCTAGCCTTGTACCGCTTTCTCCTCCATCTTCTTCCTTCAACTTGTAAACCCATTTATTATGCAATTCTCTTTTTCTCGCAGGCAACTGAACCAAGTCCCAAGTTTGGTTATTTTCCAAGGAATCCATTTCCTCTTTCATGCCTTGCTCCCACTTCTTTTTGATGTCTACCTGCATTGCCTCTTCATAACATTCTGGTTCACCAGAATCAGTCAACAATAAATAATACAATGAAGGAGAGTATCGTTCAGGGGGTATACTTAACCTGGTAGATCTTCTAACAACACTTGTAGGTGTTTGAGGTACCCACTGCTCCTGTTGTTGTACATTTTGATTTTCAGGCTCCTTTGGAATTTCTTTTTCAGTGATCTCATCAAGCACCATGTATTCTTGTTTCTTTCCCCGCAACTGATTTTTGTACATGACCTTCTCATTGAATATGACATCTCTACTCCTAATGATTTTGTTATTTTCATAATCCCATAAGCAATAACCAAAGTCATTAACACTGTATCCAATAAAGGTACACTTCTTGGATTTAGACTCAAGCTTTGTTCTATTTTCTTTATCAATATGGACAAATGCTTCACAACCAAAAGTTTTCAAAAAAGAAT
>JZKD02S1747397.1:358359-402866 GCA_000966675.3 Picea glauca | reverse complement strand
CTACCATTTTCGCCCTTATCAACATTATCGGTGGCTTTGGGATGATTTGGAAGGTTGTAGAGACGAATGGAGACAACTGCGCAGTGGGCACTCCGGTATTAGCTCTAGTTCTAAGAATGCCACGAGAAAGGGGGTGGCCTCGCAGAGGTGCTAGGTGGTACGTGACCAACTCACGACGGAAGAGGCAAAATAAGTTTGAGAGAGCATTGTCTCTAGCCAAGAGAAGGAGACCCAGGAAGTACAGAGGAACAGGGACGCCTCCCATGACATATGTCGAGGAGATTCCTTCAGAGGAATCCCTCCAAAATTTCTCAGAGAGCCTCCTTTTCATGGCTCCAAGCAATTGGAATCCCCCCATTTGTTTCAGAGCAGACGCCATGACCCCTGGTCCAAGAGCTAAACAAGGTCCCAGAGGCACTCCAGTTGAGGAACTTACACCTTGTTTGGTAGAGAAAGAGATGCAGAGAGGTAGCGAAGAAAACATCTGCGAGTCTCCTGATGAATTGGGGCTGTAGAGCGGGCAACAAGCGAACCAGGAGGAGGCCGACGTACAAAATTCGCAGCACCAGCCACCACTTCTTCACCCGAAGCACCTGAGTCTGATCTTCGATGTCCGCAGCATGGTGGATGACCAAATCTTTAGAGCCATCCGCATCAATCAACGCCTGGATATGTTGTATGCCGCCTACTCCAGCACCACCCCAAGGCGAAAATGTCCCACCTGTGCTCAGGTCTACGTCATCCCAGTCAGACGTGGCAAGGAGAAGGATGACCACGAGGACACCAACTAATAGGTTTTCCTGTTTGTTCACTGTTGAAAACTCTTTTTTTTTTTTTATGCATAACAGAGTTGCAACTCTTCTAGCTTATAGCAATGGTAGCGATAGTATAGGCATGAACAGACTAATACTAAGACTAGCCATGCACCCTAGTTTCCTTCGGAAAGGGTGGCAGCCTAACATTTTGAGTTTGGAGGCTAGCTTGGAATGGCCAACTGTCTTGGTTTCCTTAACAGGCGGGACAACTCACACTTCAATGACACACTTTAACTTTGCAATATCAATATAATAGGACTTGTACTTTTTTACTTAAAAAAAAATCAAATAATACATTTATAATATATAAATAAATTGATCATTAATATAATATTACATAAATGTATGAAAGTAATAAAATATTAATTAATAATTAATTAATTAATTAATATAATAATAGAAAAATATATTATTATATTATTATGGTAATAAAAAAATACATTACTATGTTAATATTTTAATATTATGTATAAAGATAATAAATACATTTTATAAAGTAACTATCAATACATTAATATATAATATATTAAATGTAACATATTAATTGATAAATCCTTATTAATATATTGTATTAATTAATTTATATATTACTGCATTATATATTAAAAGTTAGTTAGAATATAAATAAATTAAAGCATTAATAAATTGACAAAGTAAAAAAAAATTATTATATAAAAACAAACATTAAACTATTACGTTATTATATTAATGAAGAAATATATTAACAATAATAATACATTATTACATAATCATTAAAGAATTAGTTATATAGTAAATACTTTTATAAATTATAAAAAATAATAATAACATTATTAATTTAATAAATTAATAAAGCATCCATACATTAAAAATAATATTAGTAAATACATTAATAAAGCATTCATATATTAAACTTTCCAAAAATAGAATTAAAAATATAAAATACAATCACTTTATAAAACTGGTTGATATAGGCAAATGAACACTATTTTTCACCTTTATAAAGTGTTTGTTGTTGGTTCACATGCCAACATGCCTTGGGGATGACCGTTAATGTGTTCATTAATTATTAATTTACACTAATATATCATTATAACTTTTTAATGTAATACATTAATATCTTATATTAATGTATTAATGTATATAAATTAATAGTTTATTAATGTATAAATTAAAGTATTAATTTACATGTAACATATTAATTAAGTGATAATGTATTAATTCATCAATACATTGTTAATATAATAGATTAAATAATTAATACATGAATACACTATTAATTTATATATTGCAAAAGTATAATACATTAATAAAAACAAATTAATAACACATTAATAAAGTAGTAATACATTAAACTTAATGTATTTAGTAAAGCATTATTAAAATAAAGTAGTAATACATTAATAATGCATTAGTACATTAATGAAATGTCTAAATTAAAGTATTAATTTACATAAATGTACATCATATTGTGACCACAAGATATTTCCTTCACTTTGTAATGAGGGGGATATGTTCATCATAATGCGATGACAAAGATATGTTCATCACGAGGCTATGTCGTCATGAGGCTATGTTTGTCGCATTGTGTCTAGAAGGCTATGTTCATCGCATAGCGACGACATGATATTTTCATCACATTGTGACGACACGATCATGTCATCGCAATGTAATGCAAATATCATGGCTAGCCATGACCATCACTACCAATGACATTAATACATTAATGTATATTGTAAAGTATTGATTAATTAATGCATTAATACATTATTAATTAATACATTGCTAAAGTATTAATACACTAATACATTATAATAATACATTAATAAAGTATTAATACATAGCCTTATTAAATAGCCTAGGTCAAACATAGCCTTAGTAAATAGATTAGGTTGAACATAGCCTTAGTGCATTAATTGGGTCGATGTTATGTTTGTCGTATTGCAACAAGAAGGTTATGGTTGTTGCATTGCGACGATATGATATTTGTGTGACATTGGGACAATCTGACAGGATATTTTCATCATATTGTGATGACATGATATTTGCATCACATTTCAACGACATGATATTTGTATCACATTGTGACGAGGACGCCATGTTCGTCAAAATGCGATGACAAGGATATATTCATCGCATTTATATCACATGATATTTGCATCACAATGTGATGACATGCCTTGGGGATGACCATTAATGTAATAATTAATTATTTCTTTACACTAATATATCATTATAATGTATTAATGTAATACATTAATATCTTATATTAATGTATTAATGTATATAAATTAATGGTTTATTAATGTATAAATTAAAGTATCAATTTACTAAATGTATAATAGCCTTGTCTAAATTAAATGAGGTCATAGCCTTGGCGTCACGAGGCTATGTTCTTCAGATTGCGATGGCAATATATTTGTGTGACATTGCGATGAAATGATATCTACATCATATTGTGACGAAAAGATATCTACTTCACTTTGTGATGAGGGGGATATCTTCATCATAATATGATGACAAGGATATGTCTGTTACATTGTGTCTAGAAGGCTACGGTCGTCGCATAGTAACGACATTATATTTTCATCACATTGCGACAACATGATATTTGCATCATATTGCGATGAAATTATATTTGCGTCACATTGTGATGGAATGATAATTGAGTCACAATGTAACGACCAGGCCTTGTTCATCACAATGTGAAGACAAGGATATGTTCATCACATAGCCACGATAAGGCGATGGTCCTCGCTTTGCAAAGATAGGATATTTGCATCACATTGTGACAACATGATATTTGCATTACAATGCGACAACATGAAATTTTCATCACATTGTGATGATGAGGCTATGTTCATCGCATTGCCATGACAAGGATATGTTCATCACATAGAGATGAGAAGGCTATGTTCCAGAAATTGTGATGACAAGGCTATGTTCGTCACATTGCAACGACAAGGCTATGATTGTTAAATTGCAATGACAAGGGTATGTTTAGAACATAAAAACGACAAGGCTATGTTCGACACATAGCGAAAATAAGGCTATGTTCATCACATTTTGACGATAGGATATTTTCATCGTATTGTGAGCACATAATGTTTTCATCACATTGGGACAATGAAGCTATGTTCATCACATTACAGGATATCTTCGTCATAGTGCGACAATAAGGCTATGTTATTCAGAGTGCGATGATAGGGCTATGCTCTTCACAGTGTGATAATAAGGGTTTATTTGCAATGGTGAAATGATAAGGAAATGTTCATCACATTGCAACGACAAAGCTATGTTCGTCACATTGAAAAGAGAAGGCTATGTTCAACACATCCTCACAAGAAGGCTATGTTCATCACATTGTGATGATAGGATATTTTTATCACAATATGAGGGTAGGATATTTGTGTCACATTGCGATGATGAGGCTATGTTCATGACATTGCAACAACAAGGATATATTCGTCATAGTGCGATGATAAGGCATGTTGATCACATTGTGATGGTGGGGCTATGTTCATCGCATTGGAATGATAAGGCTATGTTTGACACCATGGAATGTTACTATGTTGTTCATATTGTGGTTCTACTATGTTCATCACATTGCAACATTACTATGTTAGTAATTGGGACGATGCATTAATAATACATTATTAAAGTATTAATACATTAATTGGAAATGGCCAAGGTTCACTATGGTTGACCATGACCAATGTTAAATTTTGTTGAGCATGACCATTGTTAACTTCCCTAGAACTTCACTATGCATGACCTTCACTATGGTTGACCTTAGTTGAGCATGGTTCACAATAGTTAACCATGTTTGACAATTGTTGTCTCTAAAAGATCATGGCTAGACATGACCATCACTACGAATGACATTGATACATTAATGTATAATGTAAAGTATTAATTAATTATTACATTAATACATTGCTAAAGTATTAATACATTAATACATTAATTAATAAATTGCTAAAGTATTAATACACTAATACACTAATACATTTTAATAATACATTAATAAAGTAGTAATGCATTGACTTTACTAAACTTAGTAATACATTATTGGGACATTAATGACCATACTAATATATTAATAAAGTATTAATACATAGCCTTAGTAAATATTGAACATATCCTTAATGAATTAACTAGGTCGATGTTATGTTCGTCGCAGTGCGACAAGAAGGCTATAGTCATTGCATTGCAACGATATGATATTTGAGTGACATTGAGGCAAGCTGGCAGGATATTTTCATCATATTACGATGACATGATATTTGCATCAGATTTTGATGACATGATATTTGTGTCACACTATGATGCAGATGCCATGTTTGTCACAATGCGATGACAATGATATAATCATCGCATTTTTATCACATGATATTTGTGGTGCAATTATGTGACATGATATTTGCATCGCATTATGATGAGGAGGGCATGTTCGTCACAATGTGACAACATGACTATGTTTGTCACATTGCGACGACAATGCTATGGTTGTCACATTGCAATGCCATTATATTTGTGTTATATTGTGATGAAAGGATGTTTGCATCACATTGTGACAACATGATATTTATGTCACATTGCAACATTATATGTTCATCACATTGCAACACATTATGTGTTGCAACATTTGCGCCACATTGCAACATGTTCGTTACATTGCAACACATTAAATGTCCGTGCAACATAATATGTTCATCGTATTGCATCACATTGCAACATTATATGTTCACTGTATTTCATCACATTGCAACATTACTATATTCGTCATGCTGCAACATACGTTTTTGTTTGTAGTACATAGAAGGAAACTTAGAATCATACTTGTTCTCATGACATTTATAAGAAATCATATTTAAATTTGTAGATGGTGAATTACACTTGTTTTAAGGAGATTGAGAGTAAATCAATTTCATATTTGTCACATTGTGACAAGGAGGTCATATTCGTCACAATGCAATGACAAGGATATAATCGCCAAATTGCTATCACGTGATATTTGTGTCACATTACGATGACATGATATTTGCATCACATTATGATGAGGAGGCCATGTTCGTCACAATGTGACAACAAGGATATGTTTGTCACATTGGGACGACAATGCTATGGTCATCGCATTACGATGACATGATATTTGTGTCACATTGTGACGAAAGGATATTTGCATCACATTGCGAAGACATGATATTTGCGTCACATTGGAAAATTATATGTTTGTCACATCGCAACACAATATGTGTTGCAATATTTGCGTCACATTGCAACATGTTCATCACATTGCAACACATTAAATGTGCATGCAACATAATATGTTCATCATATTGCATCACATTGCAACATTATATGTTCATCATATTGCATCACATTGCAACATTACTATATTCTTCATGTTCCAACATCCATTTTTCTTTGTAGTACATAGAAGGAAACTTAGAATCATACTTGTTCTCATGATATTGATAACAAATCAACTTTAAATTTGTAGATGGTGAATTATACTTGTTCTAAGGACATTGACAATAAATCTATTTGATTTATATTGGTTCTAAGGACATTGATAGAAAATCATTTAATAATTTATACTTTTCATCATAACATTGATACAAAATCATTTAGAACTTTGCAAGCGATGAGTGTATACATTGTACCATGATACAAACTATGACCATTATACATCCATATATATCATTGTTATATATTTTTCATTGGTTTTATTTATTATGGGTGGGAGAATTAACAAAGCAAGTCTCCCACACATAGAAAACTTTCATTAAATCCAATATATTGAAAATAATAAATTTCACCTAAGATTTAAAGCATATTCCCAAACCATTAAATTAAAGAGAAGTCTTATAATTGTAACCCTAATAATTGACCTTAATATATTATTAACAAATTATTGTTGACATGGTTAATTATTATGATTAATTAATAATTATTGTATAAAGGGTATGCATATTATACACACATATCCTTAAAGTAACCCTCCTATGATATAACTAATTAAATATATTAATAAAAAATAATAATAATCACTAATAATAATTAGTTAATAATTATCATTATTAATTATTACTATATTATCTATAATAACAATAAAGTAATAATAATATTTTTAATAAATATAATTATGACTAATAATTACTAATTAATAAAGTATTATTAATACTTTATTTATGAATATTATAAAGTATTATTATTTATTAATGTGGTTATTAATAAAAAATATTATTAATAATATTAACAATTATTAATATTATTATTATTATTGAACAATGATTACAAAGCACACTCCCTTTGTAAATTTTAGGGTTTTCCGCATGCTCCTGCCTCTTGCCTTCCTTGATCACCTCTGACTCCCTTTGCTCATGATGAACGCCTCAGCTCTACAACCCTAACCACCCCAGAAGAATGGGAACAGAAGGAGGGGTGAAAGGCCCCTCTTATCGTAACATCGTAGAAAACGATCTAAGGAACTCCCGAGTGCAGCGTCCGTCCTTTGAGCCACCTTTGCACCTATGAGAATAATATCCGCAAGAAGAAATGGATGTTAGCAGAGAAATGAACATGGATGCTGAGTCCTCACATCTAAAAGTAGCTTGGGCCTATATTCTCGACAAATGCATCCCCCAAGCCCTGGTTTCACCCATCAAAACCACCAGGATAGGAAAGCATACACATTTCATGAGAGACCATGCCCTCATAAGAAATTTCCTAGGACTCTGACCCTCAGAAAAGGACCTAGCTCACTGGATCAAGATGTGGTGGAACCCCAAGGGAGACTATGAGCTCTAGCTAAGCTCCAAAGGCTTCTTCATAGTAATATTCTACAACCTAGAGGACAAGAATGAGATCTTTCAAGGGGGGCCTTATTTATACAACTCAACCAGTCTTTACCTCTATTTCTGGACAGACAACTTCTTCCCAGAAAAGGAAAACTTTTCATATGCACCGGTATTTATTCGCCTCTACTCCCTCCCTCAAGAGTTATGGTTAGAGGAAATTTTAATGGGCATAGACAACACCCCGGGGAAATATGTCAAATCCTGTAAATCTACCAAACAAATAAAATACACCTCTTATGCAAGGATATGTGCCTATATGAACATCTCCAAATATTTGTCAGGCACAGTCACCTTAGAATACCAAGATGAGGAATGGGCCCAAACCTTGGACTATGAACACATCCCTTTTAGATGTCGAAAAATTCATGAACATGGGCATCTCTTCATAGATTTCCCTTTAAATCCCCCCCCCCCCCCTAACAAGGAAGATGAAGAAAAACCTAAGGAAGGCTTCACCTAGGTCCACAATCAAAGAAGACAAGCTGAGAATTAAACCACAACAGTCAATGGAAAAAAGAACCAGAAAAACAACTCATTTGAGGCCCTTAACTACCTTACAGAGACAGAAGAGGTGAAAATCCCACACAAGATTGAGGGGGGAGATCTCAGCAAGCTCAAGGAAAATTAGCCAACACAAAGGCATCAGGCCCCAACAACCCAAGTAGACCCATAGACTCACCAAGCCTCAGGAAAAGAACCAGTAAGAGAAGAATATATAGTCATCGAAATGGATGAGCAGGATCTATATGAAATATACCTAGACAGGCTAAAAGAGGCACTCAACAAGAAGGATCTCCAAACCTTACCAGAGGACCAACTCAGGAAATTTCACAAAGTATTTATGGATTCATCAGCACAAGCTACATCCAGGCTCGAGATCAACATAGGGCCAAACCAAGATCCAAGAAAACACCCAAAAGAAAACTAGCGGTGAGGCAGAAAATCATCTCAACAGTTAATAAAGGAGGCAAGAAACTATATGATCAACTCAAGACACATTCAAAGTCTCTCTGAGAGATCCTTCTCCCACCCACCAAATTGTTAACTATGAAGATCCTCACATGGAATATCTGAGGTCTAAATGGATGATCCAAGAAAAGGATTCTCTGAAACTGCATCCAAAAGGAAGACCTTGATATACTCCTAATACAAGAGACAAAATGTGCAGGGAAAATTGTAGAAGACATCCTTCAAATATGTTGGCAAAACTATAGCTCCTATCAAATGGAGCTTTAGGAGGCCTGGAGATCCTCTCGAATCATGCCATAGTCATCCTAGATCAAGGCTTCTGCACCTCTTATACCATTACAACGCACTACAAAGCCATGGTCTCAGACAAGGAGGGAATGATCACAAATTCTTATGGACCGCAAATCAACCAGGACAAATACCTCTTTATTCAAAGCCTGGCCTACTTACGTTCTCCAGCCAAGGGAAAACGATGGATTATAGGGGGTGAATTCAATACTATTCTCATGCTGGAGGAGTAAAGGTGGGGGGAGGGGATGCTTGGAGCAGAACAATGCAAAATTCCAGGAAATCATAGAGAACCTCAGACTGGTAGACATAGAAAACAATAATGGTACCTACACCTGGACCAACAAAATATCAGGACACCAACAAATAGTATGCAGGTTCGATCACTTACTCATTTCAGAAACTCTCCTTTTGGAAGGCCCCCTAGTAGATTCCATCATCCTCCCGAAAGAAAGCTCGAATCACTGCCCAGTTTAGCTATTGGTAGACATTATCACCACCCCCAAGTTAAAACCCTTCATATTTGAAAACTTTTGGCTTGGTGTTGGCACATGGGTAGAGCTAGGGTTCAACGCTACAACAACGCAACAACAAAACCCTAACTACTGGCCCTTTCAGTAACACCTGCAAAACAGATGAAGTCTCACTCGAGGTAGAGACAAGGATCGTTGCAAGACTCAGATGTCTGTAACCTTAGCTGGGGCACAGATCTGTGATTATAATACTCAATAGATCACTTAGCATTGACAATTCATCAATATTCGACCACTATTCTACTACGTGGATAGATTAGAGAATTGCATCATTCACTCAGATATGATGTATGTAAGCACTTATCATAAACAGAGAGGTAGATATAGTAGATCAAGCACTAAGAAAATTCATATATATCAAATATAACATTCTTACACATCATAATCACAAAGCATAAGTAGATTTATCTATCTCTATCAAAGCACTTAGCAAGAGAAGATATAAACACATCAAGGAAAAGCACAAAGCAGAGCAACACAGTGTTTACGTGGTTCAATCCCACCCTGGGGCTACATCCACCAACTCTTTTTATTTATTGTCTTCAGTCAATCGGTTACAAGCACAAGGCCATCAAAACCCTACTTCGCCTAGGACAGGAGATATGTGTAGCTTGCTAGATCCTCCTTCCCTGAGTAGATATAAGCACACAGTCTTCCACAACTTATTACAATGACTTGCACTTAGTTATGCAATTCTCATACAAGCACAAAGAACCTACAACTGTATAATCATATAGATCTATCACTTAGCTCATCAACCTATCGGTCTCCTAGATATGATCTTTCTTCCAATGCCTAGAGATACTTATATTTATACTTTACAAAATAGGCCTAAACATGGGTGAACCCATGGTCCGACATCCCATTTCTGTTACATAATCCCAAAAACCCAAAAGGGGGTCGAAATCCTGTCATATCTACTTCGTCTTGCGCTCCTCCTTCGACAGGCTATCGAAGTCCCAAAATAGGTAAAACTTGGTAAAGATCCCTCAAAACTTGGTCAAGGGACAACAAGCCCCCAACACTCACCCGTGACTCATCCTGAGTCACTCTGGTCTGCTCAATTCTATTTCAAAAGCCTTGAGCTTGGCTCAAGCTGCTTCGACTTACTACTCTGATACGACCTTTTTCTCGATCAACTCCTGGATTACTAATTTGTTCACGGGCCTTTCTAGGCATTGTTCTGCTACATTAACAACCTTCTCTAGCTCGACTCCTTGTCTTTCAACCTCTATGAATAATTGGAACACCTTATCTTGTACCATTTGGATCCATTGAGTTACTTCCATAACTCTGCCTTGAATCGTATGGATCTACTACTAGGCGGTGAGCTTCTCTTGAGACCACTTCATTCTTTCTACGGCTAACAGGTCTTTCAGTTGCGTCTGTAGTGTGTTTGTGTGATGCTTCACTTCCTGGAGATGAAAATCCAGTGTCTCCAACTCTAGATTCTCAGTGAGGTTCTCATATGTTTGGGCACTGCGGTTACTCAACTACTTGCATTCCAGGGCAAGGGCTTTCAATATTTCAACTATGCTACTAGTGATTGCTTCCCTTTGGTCTCTTATATCTTGAGGGATCTCGGGTACTATGCATAGCTCCAAATCATCTATGCATTGTTGTAGCTATTGGATCACTTCTTCAAGTTGCACTACTTGTTGTGGAACTCTCTCCTCGGCCTTTACTTCTATGACAGTCACAGAGTGAAGTTCTCTGTTGAACATTTTCTTCACTTCGAGTTGCTCTGCAAGAAACTGTTCGTTTTCTTGTTGTAGCTAGGATTTTCCTTCATCAAACTTCGCTTGGAGAGAACGATTTTCCCATTCTGCAGCACTGCGTCGCTCTACAAGGACTCCCTATACTTGTGTCAAAGCCTGAGTGGCTTGCTCTTCTTCCTCTTTCACTCATCGAAGGCGAGCTTCGACTATATCAGTGAGACAGTGGATTTGAGCCAGCTCATCTCCTAGTTCCGGTGTTCCCAATGGAAGAGGCACAGTAGAAACTTCGCGGATGGACTATAGTGCCTGTTGCACCCCTTGGAGCTCGTCCTTAATTCGATTGTATATCTCTTCTTGCTCAACATCTTCCTTCTCTACTATCTCTAGCGAGGCATTGTTTAGTGCTACTACAATGAAATCAAAATCATTTGGAGTGAGTGTCGTTTGCATCTTGGTCACAATGGGTTTTGGTTTCTTCCGGGAAGAAGGCTTTAGGGGGGGGGAATATTCCTTTTCTTCGAGGGGTCCTCCTTGTCTCCAAGCAATGTTACCTCACCTTTATTCTGTTCATATTTTGTTCTATCTATCTCTTCTCCATCACCCCCTTACTCTGGTGATATGGAAAAAGTCTTCACTAAGGCACTTCTTAAATTGTGAACTTCTTCAGTCTTCTTTGTCTTACTCGGTCCGGGTTTATCTTGCACAGTTTCTGGATAGTTGATGTATGATATATTCGTAGGATCTACTGGAACAAGGAGGTTTGTCGACCATTCCTTAGTGATCTCTTCCAGATCTTCTTCTGTCATCTTGTAGTATGACTTCAGATGTTTCTTGTGCACGTCAGCACGTGTTGTGATGTAGATAAAATTTCAGTCTTCACTGAACTTCATTAAAGGCCAGAACCTATGTAAATTATTCAGAGTCATACAAGGCTCGGACTAGATGGTTGTCTTTAGCTCTTTGTAGTATGTATGGAGGATGACATTTGACTGCCATTTATTATTCATGTTGCTTGATTACCACAGTGTACTGAACTTCACGGCCAGTGTCTCAAAGGGCTCGATGTCTGGGAAGGTTGCACCTTTCGTCATCTCCCAGCAAATAAAATCTATAAGTATCAAGAGCCAGCTGAAATGAAATTTGTACCCTTGATCCTAGGCTTCTCTCCAGTCGAGTTCTAATTGGTTCACCAGGTACTTCACCCAGTTCATCTAAAGTCCTTCTTTGCACTTCTCTGCAAGGTCAACTACAAAAACAATGACTAGGGTGGATCAAGTTTTTCGTACTAACTTCCCTACAATCAACTGACAAGCGAGGAACATTGTGCCACTCTGGATAGAAGCTACCTTGTAGACTCACATTCCCTTCTCAACATCGCCATAAGTATCCTTGATTCTTTGTGCTAGAGTGCGATCCATGGTTTTTTCAGGATAGAAATCCTGTGGATCAAGGCCTTGCATACTCAAGCCCCTGATCCGATTGTTCAGCATCAGATCAACCATGATATGATAGTCCAACCACAAATATCCACCATGGTAACAAGACAACAATATCTTGACACATCCATTCACCTCCTGGTGTCATCCGAACTGAGGAATCTTTATGACATTGAGCATGGTTGACTGTGCGAGGTTATGGGTCCATGACTGAGGAATGATCTTAGAATTATTTCCTTTTGTTCTAGTCAGGTACTTATGCGGGGATATCATGTTATAGACTTTGCGATCTCCAAATATGAAGTCATTAAACTTCAACACTGCAATCTTATGATCTCGGTATGCTCAAACTACGTGTATCCCCTTCGGGAGGTACGCAGTGACCAAGGTGTACTCAAAATATCTAGGTCTGTTGTATCGATTTATTGTGCCATTCAGAGGTGGTAGATAGGTGGGTAATATACTTGGGATAAATTTAGCATTTTCTAGGTCATTTGTGTTCTTGGTTCTCTTTTCATCGGATGGTCGGGATGGTCCTTATCCATGAGCAGTGGACAGAGAAGCTTGCACTATCCTGGTGGATGAAACTTAGACCCCTACAAATAATCCTCTCTCTGACATGACTCTTGCAGTCATTAGGTCGAGGAGTACTTCTTTCACAGATTCTTCGACGATGGTGAGCTCTTTGGACATATGTGCTTGGGATTAACTAGATTTGCTTCAATACTAACTTAGACACTATGATTAAATAGATGGAAACAAGGTGATGATCACTTTGCAATAGAAACTTAGTCAGTGGACTCAAACTCTCGGTTAGCAAAAGTGTTCTCGGTGCATGGCATGACAGGATAAATAGGTAACTCAGAAATGGTTTTCTTGCAATGGGTATTAGGCCTTCATTAACTCTGTTATGTCCATTATGGTGTGGTCCAATGGTCTGGTGGTGAAAATTGAATGCCTTTCTATTCGTTCGGGGTGTCACTCGAACGATTATAATGTCCCCAAAGGCTATATTTCTTTGCCATGGCAAAGTGCCATGTGTTGTTGTTTTGATATCCCGGCGAAGCTCCAATTCTCCAAATTTTCCTTCTGCGCAGTTCCCTCTAGAGCCTTTCATAAATTTTCAATCTTATCTCTCTTCTTAGTTAGTTTTCTATCCTTCTTTCCAGTGAGCTTCGTCTCGGTATTCCTTTTTCCATTATGATTCTTATCTTATTTGGACATAGTCACTTTGCGTTGTTGATATTCTCTCCTAGGATTTGAGGAAAATACTTCTCCTTTAACTGGGGTAGGTACTTCAGTCTTTTGTGGATCCTCTAATGTTCTTGCAACTTCGACATCCAGGTCTCTGATGCTAAATAACTTCAATCTGTTCTCCTGTTCTTCAATCAAGTGTGCAATCCTTCTGGTCATGAATTATTTTAACTCTTGTTTCTTCAGCTCGAAAGATTCCTCTTCTTCTTCCCTTCTGGCTTGATCTCTTTCAATCGAAGGTTTTCCTAGTAACGTGGTAAATAGGGCATTGTCCTCAGTAAATTTAATAATCTCAAATTCTTCTTCTGTCGAAGTAAAATTTGCATTCATAGGTATTTGAGCGAGCCTCCCACATAGGCTTATCAATTTTCCTCTAAATAACCCTATTCCTCCCAAGGAATGAGTCATGGAAATATTTCCTAAAAGTTCCCAAGTTCTTTCTATATTGATATTCACTTGTGTTTCCTCATCCAGAACACAGTCAACATCGAAGTCTCCTATTCGTGCTTTAATGTTTTCTTTTTCTTTGAACATCTCTGATAAGCTGACAAGTCGGTGGTCATTCAGGGTTTCTTTCATCTGTAGCAATACTTTCTCTGATTCTTTCTGGGGTTCTTCTATAACCTTAGTTTCTCGATCTGCCTTAGGGTTTTCTTGTCCCATGTTCATACTTTCAAGATTAACAATAATTCTAGGGAAATCCAACACTTCGTGGTCCATAGATTTGCAACAAAGACAACTAGATCTTTTCCCAAGGCATTCCTTAGAAATATGTCTTGGTTTTCTACAATTGTAACATATGGTTAATCCTCTCTTTCTTTTAAATGATCTCCATCCTTTCCTGTACTGCACACCAGGATCATGGTAGCTAACCTGCAAAAAATTATTTCTAGGATCCTTCATCCATTTGTTGGTCCAAACATTCTTTCTATGCATAGGAATAACATATCTTTCACTATTCTTATCAGATCTATTCATATCAAACCTTCTTTCATCTATTAGTGCCCTAGTTTTAAAGCTAGTATAGAATCTATTAAGGATACCTAGATCCATACTCTAGAAAAAAAAAATTCCACTAATCTTACTTCTATAGAGCACAAATATTCCAGATCTAAAACCTTTCACTATTCTTACCTTTATCAGAGCATAAATCTTACAGATCTTACCTCTTTTCTTTCGATCGGATTTCTTTTCTTTAGCACAAAGATTCTTAAACTAAGTAGAGTACTGTGTACTAGAGCGACATATCTACACACAGAGATTTCACAGTTTCAGGATGGATCTTTGCACAAAGCTTCTTCTTTCTCAGTTCCCAACAATCGCAGTTTCAGTCCCGGCAACAGAACCATTTGTTGGCATGGGGGAAGACCTAGGGTTCAATTCTACAACAATGCACCAACAAAACCCTAAATACCATCCCTTCCGGCAACACCTGCGAAGAAGATGAAGTCTCACCCGAGGTAGAGGTAGGGGTGGTTGAAAGACTTAAATGTATGAAACCTTAGGAGGGACACATATATGTGATTATAATACTCGATAGAGAACTTAGCACCGACAGTTCATCAATATTTGACCACTATTCAACTGTGCACATAGAACAAGGCATCACATCATTCACTCAGATCTGATGTATGTAAGAACTTATCATAAACAGAGAGGTAAATATAGTATATCAAGCACTAAGCATATTCATATAGATCAGATATAACATTCTTACACATCATAACCACAAAGCATAAGCAGATTTATCTATCTCTATGAAAGCACTTAGCAAGAGAAGATACAAACACATTAAGAAAAAGCACAAAGCAGAACAACACAGTATTTATGTGGTTCACCCCCACCCTGAGGCTACATCCACCAACTCTTCTTCTTTATTTTCTACAGTTAATCAGTTACAAGAAGAGAGCCATCAAAACTGTACTCCACCTAAGACAAGAGATCTATGCAACTCGCTAGATCATCCTTCCCTGAGTAGATCTAAGCACACAGTCTTCCACAACTTCTGACAATGACTTGCACTTAGTTCTACAATTCTCAAACAGGCACAAAGCACTTACAACCCTTCAATCACATAGATCTAGAACTTAGCTCATCAACCCATTGGTCTCCTAGATCTGATCTTTCTTACAATGCCTAGCTACATATATTTATACTTTACAAAATAGGTCTAAACATGGGTGAACCCATGGGCCAACATCACATTCCCATTACATAATCCCAAAAACCCAAAAAGGACCCAAAAAGGGGTCGAGATCCTGTGATATCTACTTCGTCTTGCACTCCTCCTTCGACAGGCTATTGAAGTCCCAAAATAGGTAAAACTTGGTCAAGACCCTCAAAACTTGGTCAATGGCTAATGCTTGTCCATCCAGACTTCCAGGAGCTGGCCCAACGCTGGTGGAGCACAACGAAAACCCAAGGGGGTACAAAAATGTATTGCTTCCAGCAAAAACTCAAATACTTTAAACAAAAGGTGTGCAAATGGAACACCGAAGTCTTTGGGAACATCTTCCAGGAAAGGAAACTAATAGAAAAAAAAGTAGAGGATCTTCAGAGGAAATTCATTCTCTAAGGACACACCATGACTTAGCAACAAGAGGAGAATCAAATCAAAAGGCATTTGGAAGAAACACACAAGCAGGAAAAAATCTTGTGGAGACAGAAATCTCGGGTCTAATGGCTCAATGAGGGAGAGAAAAACACTAATTTCTTCCACTGGTCCATGATCCACAGATGCCTAATCAACTACATTATGAAGTTGGAGGACCCTCAAAGAAACACCCTGTTAAATCACTAGAAAATTTTGCACGAGCTATCATATTTCTACAAGGATCTCCTCTCAGAATCAATGGTGGACCACTCCTTAGCAATTGAACGGGTGACCCAAAAAATCCCAACTATTATCACCAAGGAGCAGAATGAGGCTCTCATGACCTCAATAATGCAGGCAAAAGTGGATCAGGCTATTCAGAATCTACTCACAGGTAAGGCTCCAGGACCGGATGGATTCACAATAGACTTCTTTCACTCTTGTTGGCCAATGTTAACGGAAGAAGTGTGGCAGCTGGTGGAGGAATCTCGCAGCTCAGGAAAATTTCTTCCAGCACTTAATGCAACTTTCTTCACCCTAATTCCCAAAGAAGAAAGAATAACAAACCTGAAGAATTTCAGACCCATAGAACTCTTCAATGTGATCTATAAAATCATCTCCAAGGTCATAGCTCTAAGACTCAATACCATACTCCCCTTCATCATATCCAAGGAGCAATCAGGTTACATTGAAGGAAGGCAAATTATGGACATCATCATTCTTGTCCATGAAATCATTCACTCAATCAAAAGCAACCGCACTCCAGGTATGCTTCTAAAACTTGACCTCTCAAAATATTTTGACAAATTAAGTTGGCAGTACATGAAAGCTCTACTTTTGACCTTTGGTTTCAACAAGGATTGGATCTCTTGGATAATGAACCTCATATCCTCAACCTTTTTCTCAATCCTCATTAATGGAGTCCCTTCTCAACCCTTCTCCGCCACAAGAGGAATAAGGAAAGCCAACCCTCTCTCCCCTTTCCTATTTCTCATTATGGTTGACGGCCTCGGACGCTATATCAAGGCCTCAATTCAAAATGGCTCCCTCCAAGGCCTGCCTCTTCATGGGTTACAACTAGTAGCCTCCCACAACTAGTTTGTCGATGACACTCTTCTAATGAACACCCCCATTTTGCAAGAAGAAAATAAATTAAGGTCCATCCTCTCTGATTTCAGTGAATCCTCGAGCACCACCTTCAATCTTGCCAAATCACAGCTCTTCTTCTTTAACACTCCTATAGCAATCCAACAACACCTTTCTCAACTTCTGAATAACCCTGTCTGCACTCTTCCCTCGCGCTATTTGGGACTCCCTCTTTTGGATTCAATAGCCAGAAACATATCCTAGGACTCCCTCCTACTCTCCATATCCAATCGGCTCAGCACTTGGATATTTCGATCCCTCAACCTTCCAACCACAATCTTTCTCCTAAAGACATTCCTTCAAGCCATCCCTGCTTACCTCTTCTCAGCCCTGGCCACCCCCCTTTCGGTCATAAATAAAATAAGAAATCTCCAAAGAAACTTTCTCTAGAATGGACACAATCCAGACAAAAAATGGGCCCTTGTCAGTTGGGACAAGGTATGAAAGCCTAAATCTTTAGGTGGACTAGGCCTTTGGGACCCTGAAAAATTAAACAACACCATGGGAGCAAGAATTTGGTGGAGATGGCTCAAAACTCTAGCGAAGTTCTTGGCCAAACTTTGGAAATGAAAATATGCCCCAAATATGCATAAAATCCATCTTATAAGAATGTGGGAGAAAATTTAAGGCTCCAACATATGGAATGCGGCTTGGAAGAATAGGTCATTCATTCAGGAACATGCTTTTTGGGAAATTCGCAATGGCCAGAATGCCCTATTCTAGATGGATTCCTGGCAGCAATTGCCACCCCTTCAATTGAAAGAAACTCTACATTCCTATGCTAATCACATGCAAGATCTCACCACTCTCAAAGCAACAGATTTGTGGACTGATACTCCTAGTAATTCTCCTTGGCGAAGATATAAATCAACCCATTAGGAGCTCCAAGTTTCATTGGAAAGTGATTTGCAGCACTGGAATCAAGCAACATCCCAAAGGCGAATATGTAAAAGCACAAACCCGAACATTCTCAGATGGGGATACACACCTCACGATAGATTCACTCTCAAAGAGGGGTATGCTCTACAAGAGAAATTCCAAAATCTTCAAAAAGATAGAATCTCGACAACAATATGGAAATCAAAATTATGGCCCAAAATCTCTACATTCCTATGGCTTCTCCTACAGAACAAGATCTTAACCTGGGAAAATCTACAAAAAAAAGGTTTCATTGGCCCCTCGATTTTCCATCTCTAGCATCTCCAAGAAGAAACCATTGAGCACCTCCTAAATAATTGTCCATTCAGTAAGGACATATGGAACCAAGCCACTCAGTTCATGAGAAGCACAAAAAGAGTTAAAAATAACATCTCAAGCACAATCACGGAGTGGGGCCTCGGCTCCTTTAAGAGTCATATCCTGAATAGAACATGGAAACCCTTACCAGGCTTCATAGTTTGGCAACTATGGAAAGAGAGGAACAGAAGAATATTCGACTCCCATCCCTCTCCTCCATCCCTCCTCTGGAATTCAATCCTCTCGCATCTCCAGGAAACTCTTCAACTTCATTTATGGACTCAAGAAGACTTGCCCACTGATCCAAGTAAGATCTTGCTCCTTAACTCTTGGGGCTTCTCGTTTTCACACTCCACACCTCCTCGGAAGTCCCCCTTATCTTCAAAATCCCTTAGTCCCTCCAAGTGGCTCCCCCCCTGCTAGGCTTCCATAAAGTCAACTTTGATGGCGCATCAAAAGGAAATCTAGGCCACTCAGGTTATGGAGCGGTCATAAAAAATAGCCTGGGTCAAATTCATAGCCTCATTGCAGAAAATCTAGGATGCGACATAAACAATTCAACTGAAATTTGGGGTCTCATCAAAGGAGTGAAAATGGCACTAAATCAAAACCTCACTTGTTTGATCATTGAAGGAGATTCCAAAATCATAATGGACTTGGCAAAAACAATTATGAATGACCGAGATCCAGGGAAAATCACACCAAGATGGCACCTCCTTGGCCCTCTCTACAACTTCTAGTCTCTTCTCAAACCCTCTCTAACTCTAACCCCTTCACACATTCGGTGGAGTGCCAACAAAGTTGCGGACAAATTAGCCAATGTCAGGGTTGACTCTATGTAGCAGATTATTCTCCACAATTCCAGGCAGTCACAAAACTCGCTCCTTTGGATCCAATGTGAGGCGCTTGCCCATCTATATGGCCCCAACCCGACTCAAGTGTCTTCCTTGATCACTCAGTAATTATTATAAGTTAGAAATGATTAGAAGCTCAGGAGAGAGGGCAACCGTAAGCAACAACACAGATGTTAAACAACTCACAGAGGATTTTGGGAAATCGAATTTCGGGAGATCAGAGCATGGTGTAATTCGTTTCCCAATGTCACGAATTCACAATACGTGAAGTCAAGAAAAGTGTGGGAGAATCTGGATCGTTGATCCTACAGGTGCTCGGAACCATCGATCTAAGCCCAATTTTTTGATGAGAGAAAATTCTAGGACATTGTCTTTCGGGAGTCCCAATCATGGAGTAAACTATTCTCCAAAGTCGTGACATCATCGGGTCCATCCATTGTTAGAGAACATGTGGTAGAGATCACATCGGGAGCTGGAGGTTTGGATGAGTAGAGGAGATTGCATTCCAAATCCACGATATGTGAAGTCCTGACATCATCAGGACTGTCCATCAGAGAGGGACGCATGGCAGCTGACTCATGACATGAAGCAGTCAAAGGACATACTTGCAAGAACTCACGATACGCGAAATCACGAAAAGATCACAACCGTGGATCAGGAAGCGATCTAGATCGTTGAGCGTCTAGGAGATTTTCGGCATTTCAAGAATCGAGAGTATGGAGGAACCAACTACCCGGAAGCTGCGATACACGAAACCCTGACTCAGTCAGAACCGTTGATCGAGGAAGGATCTAAGTCGTCATATTTGAAGCATCGACATTTCGAGGGTCGTGAAGGCAGTGGTGAATCGCATTGGTAACTCTTGATTCGTGAAATCCTGACTCAGTTAGGACCATTGATCGAGGAATGATCTGAGCCGTCATATCTAAAGCATCGACATTTCGGGAGTCGAGAAGGCAGTGGTGACTTGTATTGGGAACTGCCAATTTTTGAAATCCTGACGCGCTCAGAAGAGCTCGCACAAGGTCATTGCGAAGGGTCATATGGATGGAGGACAAGGGAGGGGCTAGTATGTACTAGACACCTTCCGGAATCTTGGGACCCAGAAGTTCTAAGGGAGGATAGTCAGGTGCACAAAGTCCCGACTCGCGAAATCATGACGCGCCTTTGTCTTAGGAGTGCGGTCACAGTCTAAGGTCGTGTGGGGATGTGGTCAACGTTGGGTGCTTGGTCACACAATGTATTCTCGGGAAAACCATGAAAATCAATGTAAAAATGTCACCAGTAGTTCCACCTTCTGCTGCTAACATTTTTGTGAGTGCTGGTAGGCAGCAGGTTTTGTAAGCTTTCAGTTGGCATTAATATAAGGATCCACTTTTATTTACAAAAAAAAATATTATTATTATTATTATTATTAACTAATAATAACTAACACAACTAGCACCCTTGTATATTAATAATAACTACATTAATCAATCGTAACCCTAATAATCATAACCCATATATTTTAACGCATATATCTTAACCTATATATTTTATTTCAATATATGCAAACTAAATCATTTCATCCTTGTCAATTAAAATATTATTAACAATATTAATAATAATAATCATTATTATTAACTAATAATAACTAACACAACTAACACCCTTTATATTAATAATAACTACGTTAATCAACCCTAACCCTAATAATCATAACCTATATATTTTAACTCATATATCTTAACTTATATTTTATTTCAATATATGCAAAGGACTTCATTTCATAGTTGTCAATTAAAATATTATTAATAGTATTAACAATTATTATTACTTTTATTATTAACTAATAATAACTAACATAAATAACACCCTTTATATTAATAATAACTATATTAATCAACCCTAAATCTAATAATCATAACCCATATATCTTAATCTATATATTTTATTTCATCTTTGCCAATTAATTATGTATTATTGTACTTTAACCTTAATTATATATTATTATTAGTATTATATTTTAATCTTAATTATGTATTATTATTTGTATTATTGTAGAAATACAATAATTGTTTGTATTGTTATCATTTTCAAGAATTATTATATGCAAAATAACTCATTTCATCATTGTCAATTATATATTATTATATGTATTACTGTAGAAATACAATAATTATTTGTATTATTATCATTGTCAATAATTGTTATATGCAAAATAACTCATTTCATCATTGTTCATTATATATTATTATTTATATTATTGTAAAAATACAATAATGGTTTGTAATATTGTATTATTATCATTCCCAATAATTGTTTGTATTATTGTATAAATACAAACAAACAACTATTACATTTTGCACTCACAAACAAATAGTAAATAATTGAAAAAAAGAAGAAGGAAATACTCAATGAAAATGTATTTTCAATTATATATTATTATTTGTATAATTATATATTATTATTTATATTAATGTAAAAATATAATAAGTGTTTATATTATTATATTATTATCATTATCAATAATTTTTATATTAAAAAAAAAACTCATTTCATCATTGTTCATTATATATTATTATTTATTTTAATAAAAAAATACAATAATTGTTTGTATTATTATGGTTCTCAATAATTGTTTGTATTATTGTAGAAATACAAACAAACAACTATTACATTTTGCACTCACAAACAAATAATAAATAATTGAAAAAAAAAACGAAATAATTCTCATCCAAAAATAAGGACCGGTGTGTATTGGTTCCAACTATCAACAAAATTTGGTGATTGAAAATCAGCTCAATTAAACTCCAGAAACACAATGAAAATGCGATTTTATATTTACAGGCTTGATCATTTCAACTACCATTGCAAACCAAAGCTACAACCTTCAAAACTCATGGACGTTCTCTGCTTGCATCTACTTGTTTATATATCATCGATTTACAAGTAAACCATAACCCAACTGACATTACACTATAACAAATTTGTTACTAAATGAATACATTGCCAGAGACCGAGTCTTTTATTAAATAATGAGCATTTTGGGAGACACCAATGTTTTGATCAAGAATTCATATCCGTGTGTAAGAGGTTTTGAGGTACTTCTCCCCTGGGATTTCCCTTTCTATAAATCAAGTACAAAATCAGTTGAAAAGCTACCAGGCCAAAACCGATTCCATTGGGATCTATCGGTTGAGAAGCTCCCAGGCCAAAACCGATTCCATTGGGGATTTCGATATTGCAAGAAAAGTCTAACGTTATTTGGGTCAGCCATCAATAAAACTTAGGATAATTAATAATGACATTCTCGTATGTAGCCCATCCAATATGTGAAACCCCCACCTAGTTAAATAATTAACATGTTGCCCAACCAATATGTGAAACCTTCACCCAATTAGATAATTAACAAGTGTTGTATGGCAGCATAGTCCTTGTGGTATCCAAGTTACACTACATGTGGTATCCATTTAAAATTTAGCATTCCCAAATTAGTTTTATTTGAAATTTCTAAAAAATTATTAATATCTCATACTTCAACTAAGGTTCCTAGTATCTAAGTTTGATAGTATATGAAATATTTAATACATAACACATGTAACCCAACAGTTACGGAGTTGCGGGTTCACATTTTTCATTTTTTATGTCTAGAGTGTTCCGTGATATACATTTTTCACCCAACACTTCCGTCATATACATTTTGCACCCAACAATTACATGAGACTGAGTAATTTATAGAATATCAATGGAAAATGGAAAATGTGAACAACTGAACCTTTGTTGATGTACCACACATTAATACTTTTTGATAAATTTCAAATAAAACTAATTCGGGAATACTAAATTATGCATGGATACCACATGTATTGCAACTTGCAACTCACTCATTTACTTTCATTCATAAACTATAAATTAAATTTGTAATATCTATCGTGTAATATTAATATTAAGTATAGTATTCATTATTAATATGTGATAATGTTTTGTTAAATTTTATTCAATTAATTATTCAAATTTATTTTTATTTTTTATGTACATGTTAAGTAAACATTTAAGGCTCTAAGGCATGTAGGTAAACATTTAAGGCTATGAGAAACGTTGAAGTGCCTCGCGCTGTGTAAACATTTAAGAAAGAATGCATGTGGCAGGATTTACGTACGTTAAGTACTTAATAATAAAAAAAAATAGACAACCCTTGGATAAGCTAGCATATCAAACATTGAGATAAATTTAGCTCGCAGAAAATGCTAAGAAAAACATTCGAACTAATGCTAGCATTAATTCGCTTCAAGAAATTCATAAAAAAATATATGATTCAAAAAGACGGTATACTATCAAAAAGTTTGGATATGCAATAAGACCTCCAATTTGTTATCCAATCAGATCCTGACATACATGGTACTTTTTATTATATAAAAATAAATATTTTTTGTTCCCTAGTTCCAACATTAGATATTTTATAAATATTTGTGATCAACGGACAAATTAATACTAGGTCAACGAATTATGGATTGCTATAATCCCTCTATGCCTAGGACGGGGACTAATAATGAAATCACATTATCATTCATATAGAAAACCTAGATCGAAAAAGAAAAAAACCCTCATCGCCAAACTAAAGAAATTAAGGAAAATTGTTGAAATAAAAAGATTAGGGTTTTTGGAGATTGAGAAAGCATATCTAAGAAAACAATAACAGTAAAATGGAACTGGAATTGAAACCTGCAATTAATGCGATAGAGAATTGATCACCATGTCGAAAAGATGAGCAACAAAACATACTAAACCTCAGCTTAGAGACATACTCTCTGCTTATTGAAATCGATCGAATTGTGGAAACCTCAGATAGGAACAGAATAGAACCTGCAATGCCGAGGGTTAAGATTTTATAAAAAAAAATCATGTCTAGAACAGAACCGAACCTGCAATGCGGGTTAAGATTTTATTAAAAAAATTCATGTCTAGAACAGAACCGAACCTGCAATGCCGAGGGTTAGGATTTTATAAAAGAAAATCATGTATAGAATCCAAGCATGAAGCTTTCAAACGTAGACTCTTTACCCTGCGTGTTAATTGAAAGGATTGCAATTAATTGATAAAATCCTACTACTGACAACCCTCTTGAGGAGAAATGATCGAAATGCTTGTTAATGGTTCAGTGAATGGTTCCTAAGGTGTGTCCACTTTAACCACTGCTCCGTTAATTGGAATTCCAAATCTGGCAACGCTTCACATCCATTAAAAAAAATGGTGGTGGTAAAGAAATTTTTTATACTTATCAATTATTAAAAGTGACAATCAATAAGTAGTGTAATCAATTAGTAATTTTTTAATTATATTAAATAAATGTGAAAAAATAAACAAGAAAACTAAGACATTCATAAATGAAAAAAAGTTTAAAACATTAAATCTAATTCATTGATTTGAATGTAAAAAGAAGAATATACTAGCATTTTTCATTATAGACCATAAACCATAAAATTGAAATTTATAATTAAAAGGCTCATTAAAGCATAAAAATTAAAAATTTATAAATCAAATCGATATTTCTCTTTATTTTTCTATTAAAACGGCTACAGTCCATTCCAATAGAACCGAAACAAAGTCACCAAATAATGGAGCTAATCATGGACATGGTTCCGTGCCAAACAGCGAATAATCGAAAGAGATTTTGCCTACTTATTATCCACATATAACGTAACCACGACAAAAGAATTCGCAGAGCGTCAGAGAAGTGAAGTCTTTAGCTCTTATTCGTCAATGTACAGCGTTTGGGATCTTCACGCCAACTTGGTTGACGTGTTAAAAGCCGTTCGACTTGCGTGACATACCACATTCAGTGAACCATATCAGGAATGCCCATTACCAGTTCTCGAATTTCTTTATCAACGAATGCCCATCAATTTTAATTGGTTGAAGAAGTGGAAAATATACAATCTACTAGATCTGCCATGACCATTTCTCATGGGGATCTCAGAAATACTTTGAGCTCTGGCTTGCATGAAATATAGTCTGGTCAAGAATCTCGCGTGATGACAAAATAATTAAGGTCTGAATTGTGAGAAAATATATTCTTAATGGTCCCTATGAAATTGGTGTATTTAGTCTTTAATCAAATTGGCATTTTCTCTCTCCAAACGACTTCGATAATAAACCAAACGACTTTGAACGGTAAAATGGACACTGATGGACTATTGTCACTTTTCTGGGTTTGAAAACTTATATATTGTAATATGGTATGTAAATTCAAATTTCAAATACTTAATTATTATATTAGTTAACTTAACTGATCATTAAATTCGACTTTGAACAGTAAACCAAACGCCTTTGAACTGTAAAATGGACATTGGTGGACTATTGTCATTTTTCTAAGTTTGAAAACTCAACTATTGTAATATTGTATTTATATTCAAATTTCAATTTCAATTGCTTAATTATTATATGTTAATTATTATATGAGTAGTTAAATTTCAAATACTTAATTATTATATGAGTAGTTAACTTGATTTTTCATTAAAATCGACTTTGAACCTTAAACCAAACGACTTCGAACGGTAAAATGGACATTGAAGAATATTCTCATTTTTCTAGGTTTGAAAACTCAAATATTATAATATTGTATATAAATTTAAATTTCAAATACTTAATTATTTAATTATTATATGAATAGTTAGCTTAATTGATCATTAAAATCGACTTTGAACAATAAACCAAAAGACTTTGAACTATAAATGAACATTGATTGACTATTCTCATTTTTCTAAGTTTGAAAACTCAAATATTGTAATATTGTATGTAAATTTAAATTTCAAATATTTAATTATTATATGAGTAGTTAACTTAATTGATCATTAAACCAAAAGACTTTGAACTGTAAATGAACATTGATTGATTATTCTCATTTTTCTAGGTTTGAAAAATCAAATATTATAATATTAAAGGCAAATTCAAATTTCAAATACTTAATTATTATATGAATAGTTAACTTAATTGATCATTAAAATGGACTTTGAATAGTAAACCAAAAAATTTTGAATGATAAAATAGACATTGATTAACTATTCTCATTTTTCTAAGTTTCAAAACATAAATATCGTAGGAATTAAAATGGACATTGATTGACTATTCTCATTTTTCTACGTTTCAAAACTCAAATATTGTAATATTGTATGTAAATTCAAGTTTCAAATAATTAATTATTATATGAGTAGTTAACTTAAATGATCATTAAAATGTGGTATTCTAAAAGTTAGTTTTTTTTAGTTTTAATTTTATTTTATTTTTTTCAAAATTTTTGTGAGAAATTGTTGGATTTTGAGTTGTTAAGTTTTGAGTTGTTCAATGTGTATAATAAATGTTTTAAAGGTGTTTTAGCTTTCTAATTTATTTGTGCATTCAGAAATACAATTTAAACAATAAAAAATATAAAAAAACAAGGTTGCATGGCAGCGGAGTCCCTGCCAGGTTGGGATGGTAGTAAATGCGACCTAGTATAGACACGTGGTTAGAAAGTTGAAATACATTGAAATACTTGTATACATAGGAAATATGTACTTTTGTAATGGATCGCGGGTTGTCGGGTTGGCGATATACAAAAAACATAGATAGTTATGCGATACAAAAATTGGGCCTCTGATGTTCTCTACGATACATAAATCGAGGAGTGGAGTTGTGGACTATAGAAATTCATCACAAATAAAAAAAATTATACATACGAGATATGTACTCGTATAAAGTAGATATTTAGTTTTATACATACAAAATTTCTACTTTTATAAAGTATGGGGAGAGATTTTATAGGGGATGTAGGGAGCCCTCATTGCATACTTAGCCAGTTTTTTGATCACGGGTTCTCGAGCTGGCGAGTTAAAAATTGGGCCTCTGATGTTTCGTAGCCTACAAATATTACCGACAGTTCCGCGATATACAAAATTATAGGCGGAGTTTAGTTTTCTTTAAAACTAAGGCTTTTCTTGGACAAAAAGATATAGCATTGCCGAATTAGTTTTCTTTGCACATGTTTTATAGAGCATGCAGGGASCGGTCATTCCATACTTCGCCAGTTTTTGAATCACGGGTTTTTGGGCTGGTGGTTTAAAAAATGGGTCTCTGTTGTTCCATGCCCTACAAACAACATCGAGAGTTCCGCGATATAGAAATTGACAAGCGATGTTGGGTCTATTACATATCTATGGAAATTAAATCAACGTCGTTGAAGACCAAAAAATTAGCATACAATAGGAGACAAGAAATGTAGCATATCTGAATTAGTTTTATTTGGAACAAACAAGAAAGGTTCCTSGAAACCCAAAATTTAGTATACAATAAGGGAATTGTTGAATCAGTTTTTTTCGTAATTTATCAAAAATTAATAATGTCTGTTATATGTTTCTGGAAATTGGCATGTTCAAAATTGAGTCTCAGATGTTTCATGGCCTACAAATAGCACCGATGGTTCCGCAATATACAAAATGACAGGCAAAGTTGCGGACTATAGAAATTTACAAAAAATTAATGTTTGTTATACAATAGAATAGTAATAATGTTTTCCCGAATTAGCTTTCTTTAAAACTAAGGCTTTTCTTGGACAAAAAAGATATAGCATTGCCGAATTCATTTCATTTGTACATGTTTTATAGAGCATGCAGGGAGCGGTCATTCCATACTTCGTCAGTTTTTGGATCGCACGTTCTCAGGCTAGTGGTTTCAAAAATGGGTCTTTGTTGTTTCATGCCCTATAAATAGCATTGAGAGTTCCGCGATATATAAATTGAGAAGAGACATTGCGAACTATACAAACTTATTATAAAATAAATAATGTGTGTTACATATCTCTAGAAATTACATCAACATTTAAAACATAAATGTAGTTGAAGACCAAAAAATTAGCATACAATAGGAGACAAGAAATGTAGCATATCTGAATTAGTTTTATTTGAAACAAGTAAGAAGGGTTCCTGGAAACCCAAAATTTAGTATACAATAAGGGCATTGTCGAATCAGTTTTCTTTGGAATTTATCAAAAATTAATAATGTCTGTTACATGTTTCTAGAAATTTAAATGCGTTTTTCATATAGACTAGGATTGGGGCTCATGCGAACCATAAAAATAAATAAGTACAAGAATTAGGCATGTTGAAAGAAGTGTTCTACGATAGAGAGGAAGACCTGAAAAAAAGAAATTGGAAGTTAAGAGTGTTTGGTTACAGTTTTTTGTTCAAAGAGGACATAAGTGGATTGATAAAGAAGAGAAGATGACATCATAGAGTTAAACTGGATTGATAAACAAAACAAGATGGCAGTATAAACTTACTATGAAGCCGATGTGTTTTTGTTTATGTCGTCGTTGGACATTGTAGTCATGTTGACCGGTTGTTTCCCTTCCTAGACGAGGTCGTCCATTCTCTCTTGGAACCATTCTTTGATGTATCTTTTCATGGGGGTTGTATTGGTTTCATCCAGGATTTTTATGTCGTAAAGGTCATTTTCTAATTTCCTTAGATCCATTGAAATACTATGCAGAGTATGTTCAATTTGTTCATTGTGTGAGGCATAGTCCAATACCCAGCACTCGTGCTCATCTAGACAATATTCAAGTATGTTGTAAAACATTTCAAAAGACAACCCCTTTAAAATATCAACTTGTTCCTTGAAGGCTTCTTTGGTGACTGACAAGGATTTGAGAATTAAGTTAGGATCTTGAACCTCGTTAGTAGTTCTAACTAAGTCCAGCTAGAGTAGGCTTGTGAATAAATCTTCCTTTTCTGATATGACTTGTTTACATGACTTGACAATGAGCTGCAAGTTGTCAACTTTCTTTTGCCAGCATGCTTTTACTTTATTGGTGCGCTTTGGTGAGGGGAGTTTCTCCTGTATTCTTTTCAGTTCCGATGTGTTGTCGGCATATTTGGAAAAAGGGGCTAGTACCTCATCACAGAAAAGATGTTCATTTTTTAAATTTGTCTACAACTGTTCCAGCAAATCATTGGCCTACTTTTCGAAGGAAACTAAATTTTGTGTTGTTTCCCAGGCTTCAGTAACTAACTGCATTCTTTTGTTGATGTTATTCTCTACAAGGGATCTAGAGCATGAAATGAGGGTAGAGGATACTTTCATCTTTTCTGTAGTGGTAGCAAGCATGATTTTTGCCAAAGGACTGGCAAATTCTGGAGTTGCAAGGAAATCCTGCTCAAATTCGTTGAGACGTTGTTTCGTATTGGCATTTTTTGTCTCAATTCCTCCAATGGATTCATGAAGAATGTCACCAGTTCCTTGGTGAAATTGGCAGATTTGGGATGACGACATTTCACTAAAGTTAATCTCTACGCGAGATTTGCCTTTTCTGTTTGTTACATCTCTCTTTTCAATGACAAGACTTTTAGATTGGTTGTCAAAATTAACGCTCTGGATTACGAAGGATTCATCTATGTCAAAAAATTCGGTGTTTGATATTTCCACCATGGATGACCCAATTTTCTGCATGTGCTCAGCTTCAATTTCAAGTTGCAGTTTTCCACTTTCAATTTGGGGTTCCTCCACCTGCCCTGCATTGTTTTTTCTTATCTTTGTCAGTGGAATTTTGTGAGAACTATCAACATTTATGCAAGGATGTTTCTTATCTCCTCCTCCGTTCGAAGATTTATGGGTTTCTTTATTATTGCGGTGGACCGTCGAAGCGATGCTCTATGATGTCGTGCTCTTGGGAGTGTTGGTGGGGGACTGGGTACTCTTCTCACCAGATACTTTTCCATCTTGTCTATACAATTCAATGGCACTTTGCAATCTCTCTGCGTCGCAATCGACAGAAGTAGGATTGTTGTCGACATTGTTCCTATCTTGGGTCAAGTGTGTATGGATAAAAGAGGTTTTAAAGCCTCAGTAAATGTTCTCGAAAAATGCCATTAGGGTCAAACCCTTTTAGCCTTTCAACGTATGTTAGGTTCAATTCAATTTCTTGAAATGGGTGGAAAACTCGTCAATCTTGTTGATGTTTCTGCACACGAAGTCTCTGACTTTCCAGGCCAGAGGAATGAACTGTTTTTTTTTCTTGTCATGGAGAAAATGAAGCCAGTGGTTGTATTGCCTTACTATTTCTACAACAAACATCTTGTCCGTGATGTGGCATGGAAGGAAGGCATGATTTTCCTTAGAGCCAAAGACCATGAGGACACTGTGATTTTCCTCTTTCTCAAGTGGGCCCTTCCTGTTCAAAAACTTGGTTGCCTGGCCAAACATCCGCGGAGCATCATTTCCTAACAATAAATCTTTGAAAACTGATACAAAGCCATTAAAAACTTCATAAAAACAATGGAAGGCCTTGTGTGTCCATAGGGCCTCATGCCAGAATGATACTGGGTCGAATCCACAATTTATTTTATTGGAAAGAGAATGTTTTGGAAATGGACAACAATACACAATTGTGAAAATCAAGTAGGACGACATATAAACTTTATTCGATTCTTTGAATCATGACAACTGGGAGCAGAGCTCAATCGAAATTAGCTTCCCCCAATTGAAAATGTATTTTTCCTTGACTTTGAAATACAAAATATAAATAATTATATGGGAAATGCTTGTTGTGGATGCCTGTCCCATTATTCTTGTAACCAGCCAAGCAATTTCCCGAAATTGATTTCTAAAGGAACTTACCTGCGGCCTTGTGATGTCTTCAGGAACTGTTGTTAGGTATTCGAGGAAGTCTGCTAAGATTTCCAACCCATTATGATGTTTTTCTAGAAACTATTTGCAGTCTTGTCCTCTGAACGTCAATGTTGGGTTCGACAATTTTAACATCTCGTGGAAGAGCAGAGGTGACAAAGAAACCAAAGAATGGTCGCGCAGTAGAATAATTCTTTTGCCTGGAATATATTTTTACGCGCACCAAGAGACCACCTCCTTAGAGTCAAAAACCTCAGGAACACAGCCTGCACGAGCGATTCCAGAGGTCCAAATCACTTTGTTTTTGGCGGAACGAGATGAATAGTAAAAGTATGCCATGGACCACTAAAAGCTCTAGTCCTCTTCTGTGAACATATCTACTGTATCTCCACAAAACTGATGTTGACCTGGTTCCATAAGTCTACAAGAACATTTGTTTCTTCCAGTCGATGAATGAAATAAAAAGTTGGAAGGGATAATATAAACCTGTGCAAATTTTGGTCGAAAGAAGGTGAATGGGAGATATCCTTGAGACTTTCGTTGATTAATGACAATTTGGATGGCTCTTTCATGATGTGTTGTTAACATTAAACAATACTAATTGCATACATATAAATGCCAACACGTTGGATATTGCAATGAGCGATTAAGCATTGTAGATTTCTTGAGTGGCCCAACACGAGGACCTGTGCTGAAGATAAACATCGGAAGGGACAAAATAACTCTCCACAAATCTTGGTTCAATGTGTAATAATGGGAGATCTCCTCGAGGTTTTCGGCCATTAATGACAATGTTGAGGGTTCCTGCATGGTCAACTATTAGCATGAAAGGTTTGTAATCGCATAGTAAGAAAGTACAAAGGTCGTCGGTAGGGGAAAAAAGACAGCTACAAAACAAGGTTGCAACGTACAAGCGTTGAGGGTGAGGGCGCGAGGGTCAAATTGCATGTCTCGAAATTTTTTGAGTGCAATATGCGTAACAACAAAGAGGATATGGTAGGACAGTCGGAAGCAAAGGAAGTTAGTGGGGATGGAAGGTAGCGAGAGATACTTTGAAACATTTGTGAGCAGTGGTAGAGTGATCGTGCTGGAATTGTAGATTTCATGAACCCGGCAACAGGAGAATCCAAAACAGGTTGAGAAGGTATGATGTATCTACAAAGGAGGCGAGGCCCAGACCTTCTAATTGTATCACTTTGAACATTTGAATGCATAATCTATAACATGGAAGAGCGGACATTGTCTGAATCCAGTAGTCAATTTGTATATTGCAGAGAGTGCAATCCCAACTATTTCGTACCTCTATGTCCAGTTGTCAGTACTAAGAGATAATTTAGTATTCAAAATAATTTTTTAGATACTGTTAGATAATTCATAGGGAATAGCATCCGTAAACAATGGAAATCTCCACCCCGCCAGTCCTGCATTCCGTGTGTCAATTTGTATATCGTGAAACTGCGAGCGTTGTTTGGACGACACGAAACAATGGAAGTGCAATGTTGAGTTAGCCACTCTGCAAGTTCGCTTTTCAATTTGTATATCCTGAAACTGTGGGTGCTATTTGTAGGCCATGGAACAATGGAGGTCCAAGTTTGAGCCTGCCCGCCCAAGAACCCATGATCCAAAATGTCGCTAGATATCAAATGAAGAATTTGTACATGCTCTATAAAATATCATGGGAATTATTACATGATCTATAAGATATCATGTGCATATTTTATAGTCCCATAATACACAGGAAGAAAAAAAAGGGAAAACGAACAGAGTAATTAGCAGTGGAATTGTAGATCACGAAATTTAGAGTGGAATATGTATATAATGGAGAAACATATCGAAAGCATCGAAAGCAATAATGGTTAGTTGGATTTGTTTTCTGATTATATAGATGGAGATAAACATATGTCAACCCACCAACACTGGAGTTGCATATTTCGTGAACTGGGAAAAAGGAGGATCCAAAACAGTATGAGAAAGTGTTTGCAAAGGAGGTGAGGCCCAGACCTTCTAATTGTATCGCTCCAAACATTAGAATGCATAATCTGTAACATGGAAGAGCGGACGATGTTGGAATATGGTAGTCAATTTGTTTATTGTGGAGAGTGCAATCCCAACATATTCATACCTCTGTGTCCAGTTGTCACTACTAAGAGCTATTTTAGTATTCAAAATAATTTTTTAGATACTGTTATACAGGGAAAACATAAAAACTAAAATAATTTTTTAGATACTGTTAGATACTTCATAGGGATTAACATCCATAAACAATGGCAATCTCCACCCCGTCAGTCCTGCACTCCGTGTGTCAATTTCTATATGGCAGAACTCAGAGCGTTGTTTGGAGGAAACATAACAATAGAAGTGCAATGTTGAGTTAGCCAGTCCGCAGGTGTACTTGTCAATTTGTATATCGCAGAACTCGGGGGGGCTATTTGTAGGGAACAAAACAATGGAGGCCCAATTTTGAGCCCCCCCACCCAACCAAGAACCCGCGATCCAAAATGTTGCTAGGTATGGAATGCGTAATTTATACATGTTCAATAAAATATCATGTCCATATTTTATAGTCCCATAATACATAGGAAGAAAATAAGGGAAAAAGGACGGATAAGTTCACAGTGGAATTCTAGATAATACACTAGAAGAAGAGAAGGGAAAAAGAACCAAGTATCTCGCAGAAGAACATCTAGTGTTTTCTTATTAATGCAAATTCTTGTGAATCCCTGTTGAATTCTCACTAGTTAACACATAAATTGCAGATCACGGAAGTATCTTTTGTACCACTGTGTCCACTTGCCACTAGTAAGAGCATTGCTGATGTATATCAGGAAGGAAGCGAAGTTGTTGGGGATGGAAAGAAGCAACAGATAATTTGAACGAAATTAATGCATACAAGGAACCCGCAGTGGAATTGTAGATCACAGATGTTTTGAGTGCAATATGTATATAGTGGAATGATAAGCAACTCGTTTTTGCAAGCGCCATCCCCACAGTGGATGGCATAAAATTGGCTAAGTATGAAAAGGAACAGTGGTCAGTCGGATCTTTCATGAGAAGATATAGATGGAGATGTTAAGGCATGAATTGCAGATCACAGAAGTATCTTTCATACCACTGTGTCCAATTGTCACTGGTAAGACCATTATTGATGTATGTCAAGAAGGACGCAAAGTTGCTAGGGATGCAAATCAACAATAGATACTTTGAAAGAAGTTAATGTATACGAGGAACCCGCAGTAGAATTGTATATCACAGATGTTTTCAGTGCAAGATGTATATAGCAGAACAATAAGCAATTGGGCTCGCAAGCATCGGCCCTACAGTGGCAGGCATAAAATTGGCTAAGTATGGAATGGAACAGCGGTTGGTCGGATCCATCTTGCGAGGATATAGATGGATATGAAGACATGTCATCCCACCGTACATAGAAATAAGACTAAGTATAAAACCAGAAAGCCATAATGGATGGGAAAAGAAAAATGGAAAAAGAGATAAGTTTATGAGAGTCGGAAAAAGCCTTTTTTTCCATTTATTAATGGCAATGTTTTCGAACCTCCGGTGGCTTCTCACTAGTAAAAGAATTAAGTGCACATCACTGATGTTCTTTCCCTGCAACATGTATATGATGAAACAGGGGAGATAGGTGCTAGATACCGCAAACCTAGGGCCTGGTGTCTAGATAACTAGCTAAGTATTGGCCAAGATGAAGTTTTGATATCTATTTCAATAGTATTCATACTAGTATCTATAAATGGAGAAAGTTTTCATATTTATCTGAATAGTATTCATACTAATATATATTAATTGATTATTTCTATTTCAAATGCAAATGATCTCCCAATTTGCAAGATGCTCTTCGGCTCACAAATTTCGTTGAAACCAAGAAAATTTTGACTGCAAGATGTACATAGCACAACAAGAAACATGAATTTGCATTGTGGTCTCAACGACATAAATTCCTTATCATCTATTCATCTGCTATTCGTTGCAATGACATTAGAAAATGGCGGCTCTCCATAAACATCAATATCTAAATTAAATTAAAGGCAATCAAAATTTGTTGTGACTTTAAGTAATTAAAGAATAAATTGAAAACTACAGAAGTTCCTAGGCTGCAAGATGTATATGATGGAACGGTGGACATATTTGTTTAATACCGCAAACCCAAACATAAGTGCCTAAGATTTGTCGAAGAGGAAGTTTTTTGTATTTTTTCCAATAGTACTGATATTAGTATATATTCACAGATATTATCAAATAGAACAAGCTACAATATATCCAACATACTTCATAGGAAAATTGCATCAACAGTTCAACTACCTTGTTGTAACTCATGAATCCATTCTATTTACGGAACCCGAAGAATTGGAGCAGAACGGGTCCTCCAATTTCTTTCTTTAAATATAGAGTCGACGCCACATAAGTATGGCCTATCAAAAGTATTTTTAAATGTAAAATGTAAAGAAATAACATACCAGGTTTTATTTAGATTGAAGTAGTGAGCAGCAGAAACAAAAGTTTTCCCTTCATGTTTAACGACACATGGGAAGAAGGTGCAAAATACAATTAAAACAAATACCAGAAATTGGAAAATACTATTAAGAAATAAATTGAAATTATTCTATATTCAAATAAGATGTGTTACAAAATACAGCTGAGGCTATTTGCGACAAGGATTGTGATTTCTCCGGTTGTCGACCAATTAAAGATATGTACATTGATGAATCTTCTTCACACTTTTCTTGGCGTTCAAACTCTTTATTCGTAAAAAACGAGTTGAATATCAATTTTGGGTTTTGTACTTAATCTGTGCTGCGAAGTACATCTATCCCAATTTTTTGAATACCTTGTTTCTTCTAGATATGGCATGCTTGCAATGGCTACTTATTCAACATTCCATTCTTTGTCAAGTATTAATTTCCTTCTGCCATCAAAAAGTTGGGGTTTAAGGTGTTTTCTTTTCAATTTTCCTGAGCATTCACATTCAAGACAACTTAGAAATGTGATTCAGGCTGATTTCAAACTGAACGGGGTCGTTTTATGTCACAACAGTTAAGGAAGGGGGAAAAAATTCAACTATATAGTGACTGGTATTCTCCCTGTATTTGATCGCCTGTTTGGTTGAGAAGCCTGCCTAAGGATTTGTATGTGGAACTTCTTTGCTTTATTACAATAAATTGGAAGAAACATCCAACCCAGATGAAAAATGCAAATCTGTTGAGGTACATAACTTCTTCAGGTAGCTGAGGTGTTGCAAGTGCATCAAATGCTACAGAATGCACTAGCAGAGGTTCTGACAAGTGCATCAAATGTTGCAGATGGCATCAAAATATATCTTTCCTCATAGCAGGGGAGGTATGAAAGCCCACAGAAAGGTCTGGAATGTTCAGAGGTGATGCCTAATATGTGGACTGTGCAAACATCCAAAGGAAACCGAACAAACTTTGACAAATAACATGGCTTTCTATCAAGTCGACTACTAGAGCCACATCCAGGTCATCAAACTATGAAATAAAAAATCTTGTAGTGATAATATGTCGTTTTATCCACCCATATAGATTATGTTACCAACCTCCGAGGAATACAAATACTTGTGCGATATCTACAATTGGATACAGTGGCCAAATCTGTGTGGTTGGAAGAAGCTATTGATCCAGATTATTTTCGGCACAAAATGAGAGTGGAGATATAATAAAGAAATGCACAGAGATATCGCATATATCTAATAATATAACAAAAATATATCAGAGATGCAACCATAAACACAGAGATACAGTAATACACAATTTATATGAATGAAATAAATGTACAGAGACTATAAAAATACAGAGTGAAAGACTCGTTAGAATGGTAGCAACTTATCTCTGAGAAGATATGTGACAACTACTCGCACTCACAAAAAATAGAGTACAATGAGGCTATGAAGGCCTTTTTACAAAAAACCGGAAGGCCAAAAACCCTCGACATACAAAAACCTAACCCTAGAAGATGAAGCGCTAAAATTCATGTGGGCCCCATTAGGTTAAGTTGGTGCATCAACTTTCCGGGGTCGTAACTTTTACATACGATCTCTATTTTAGGTGTATGATAGTTTGTTCGAAAGGTATCATCGAGGAGATTCATTTTGGGGCCTCAATCATGCCTTCAACTATCATTGAGCTGGGTCAATCTTGAAAAACCTTCATTTAGGCCCTCAAAATGGCCCCGGAAGTTAAAACCTACTAAAAATAGTAAATTGCCAAAATTGTCAAAAAACTGTTTTGAGACAGTTGGAAAAGGTGGGTGGCCATCGATATCCACCTATATCAATCCTCCCTCATTAGGAAGCAATCATCTCCATTGCGTTGAGTTCCCGGGGGAGAGGGAAAAAACATTTGTTGAATTTGCATCTTGGTGTGTTGCTTGTCTTGCTCGAGACGTCGCGCTGCTCAGTTTGTGGAAGTTTGTCATGAACCTGTTGAGGTTGAGGTTGTTCAACAAGTCGAGATACATGAGAGGACGGTGTGCATAAGAAATAATTTCATTTTGTTGCATCCTTTTCGACCTGCTTCTGTTGGATAGAAGGTGCTTGGGGCGAGGCTATAGTGGTTGCAGTGTCCTTCTATTCTCCTTCTGAACAGATTGTGAAGAAGCTAAATTTTGTAGTATGAGATACTACCTTGCGACACTTTTTAGGTGGAACAGTAGTTGGAAATACCTCTAGTATTCTGTAGAGATGACCCCCCAGAGAAACAATGACACTGCGGGGTTGAGACTCATAAACAACATGGCACTTCCACATAAATGCTTGGCCCAAGAGAACATCATAGACATCCAGTGGGGAAACATCACATAATACCTTATCCTTGGAGGGATGGATGTCATATGACAATCGACACTGTTGGATGACACGAAGATCACATCCTTGGTGAAGCCACCCGATGTTGTATGGTTGCGGGTGTGTTGTTGTCGATAATCCTAACTATTTGACGACCTCTGTTGAGATGAGGTTCTTCTGGCTTACGCTATCAACAATAAAATGCAGCGGGGTCCCCATCACCCACATTTGTGAATGAAAAAGGCACTCCACCTCTTCAGGATATGTTGGTTCTTCTGGTTGAATTATTGCAGTCACGACAATAGCAGTGGGGTCTCTGTCAATGATCTATCATTTACCAGTATTTTCAAAATCAGATTATGAATCAGGGTTCAGCTCCTTGTCTTTGATCTCGGCCACTAATGACTTTTTTTAAAGACATTCATCGGTGTTGTGCCAGGGGATTTTGTGGAAATCAAACCATTTTCTGGCATCGTTCTTTGTCTTCCTGTGACCCTTCTTTTCCTGTGTCTTGGACTGGTTTTCAAGAAATTGTCTACTAGAGTTATCTTTGTCATACTTTGGTTGTTGCAGATTTGTAGAAACTCCTATTTTTTTTTGTGCTTAAATTTTTTCTCGATTTCAACAGCATATCGATAAGCAGCACCGAGTGATGAGATATCCAAAAAATCCATTTCAGTTTGGATGCATCTTTGTAAAGCCCCACGGTATTTCAGAACCAAATGTCGTTCGGAGTCTTTGATACCCATCTTGGTGCGCAAGGTATGGAAGGTATTGGTGAACTCTGGAACTGCTTGGCCCCTCTCTTTCCATAGTGTGGTCCATCTCATGTACTGGTCCTCATATTTTCCAACAGGATAATACTGTTCCTTTACCGCATCTACAAAAAAATCCCAAGTGGGCTCAGCCCCATATATTCTAGACTCCTATATGGAAATTTTTTCCCAGTAAGTTTCCCACCAATGTTTGACATGAGGGAGAGATTTAAGGAGTGCGAAGGTGATCTTTTATTTGTCGAAAAAATTGTGAACAGAAAAATTACCTTCTAGCAGAGTTAACCATTTTTCTAGGGCTTCTGCATCTATCTGTCCTTCAAATACAAGACTAACAAAATTAACTCGTACCTTGAAATATGAGGTGTTTCCAAAGTGGTCGCTTGATGAAGCGGCAGGCATTGAAATATGTGGGAAAAATTCTCCATCATTTCGTCCCTCTGTCACTGTGAGAGCTTGCTCAAGAAACACACTGATAGGATCGTATGCTCTGTCATTTTTCTTTTCTTCTGCTATTGAGGGTTTCTTGGGTGTGCGGGAGAGATTATCTTCAGGAGAGACAAGCTCAATACCCAAATTTCTATACTCGGACCTCATCAGGGATATGCACTGAAAAAAATGATCAATAACAGCCTGCTCTGATACCATTGATCCGGATTATTTTCGGGATGAAATGGGAGCGGAGATATAATAAATAAATGCACAGAGATATCACGTATATCCAATAATATAACAGAAATATATCAGAGATGCAACCATAAACACATATATACAATAACAAACGATTTCTATTAATGAAATAAATGTACAGAGACTGTAAAAATACAGAGTGAAAGACTCGCTAGAATGGTGGCAGCTTATCTCTGAGAAGAGATGTGACGGCTACTCGCATTCACAAGAAGATGATTACAATGAGGCTCTGAAGGCCTTTTTACAATAAATCAGAATGCCCAAAACCCTCGACATCCAAAAAAATAACCCTAGGAGATGAAGCGTCAAAAGTCAAGTGGGCCTCGTTAGGGTAAGTTCGTGCATCAATTTCCCGGGGTTGTAACTTTTGCATACAATCTTTGTTTTAGGCGTATGATAGCCCTTTGGAAAGGTATCATCGAGGAGATTCATTCTAGGGCCTCAATCATGCATTTGACTATAATTGAGTTTGTTCGATCTTCAAAAACCTTCATTTAGGCCCTCAAAATGGCCCCAAAAATTAAAACCTGCTAAAAATAGTAAATTGCCAAAATTGCGAGAAAATTGTTTTGATCCATTTGGAAAAGGTGGGTGGCCACTGATATCCACCTGGATCATATATATTCTTAAACGAAGAACTATCTTGCAGGTGACCTAAAAATCCATTAGAATTCCCAAAAATAAAACAAAGAAGTTCAACAAATAAATCTCCAAGCAGGCTTTTCAACCAACCAAAGCATAGAACACAGGGAGAACACCAAACATACTTGTTGTTTTTTTTCTTCCTCTCTGAGTTTCTCTTGTATAACAGAGGTTTTTTTTACTCAAAGCTCACATCACATAAAACTATTCTCTCTTCTTTCATCTTCCCCTCAATCGCATATCTAAGTTGTCTTAGATGTCCATGAATAGGATCATTCAAATGAAGGCACCCTAAAGTGCAACTCTTTGATGATAGAGAGAGATGACAATAAGTATTTAAAAGAGAGGTTGGATGTTCTTCCGTACATTTTGTGTTGATTCGTTTTAATGACAAATGTTCTCGATATTTTTAGTTATTAATGCCAATATTTTTTAATATGTACACTGAATAGTGACTAGCACCACATATTAAAATTCCCATATCCGACCAGATTCTCAAATCTGACATCTAAGATATGCACAATATTAAAGAGGGACATGACGTGAACGCCTCTGTATGTCACACATTCGTGAACTATGCTGAATATTTTAAGAAAACTAAAATTGCACAAGAAAAAAAAATAAAATAAAAAGTATTTTCGCAAATTCAAAATGCAGGCAAAAAGAAATTACCAGATCCCATAATATTTGGCTGTCTATTCACTTTAATGGAATATATCCTCGAGCTTTCTAGTTATTAAAGCCTATCATTTCAAAATGCACAATATTAAAGAGGGACATGATGTGAAGGCCTATGTGGGTGACACGTTCATGAACTATGCTGAAGCTTTTAAGAAAATTAAAACTGCAAAAAAAAAACCCACTATTCTCACAAATTCAAAATGTAGGCAAAAAGAAATTACGAGATCCCATAATATTCATTTATCTATTCATTTTAATGGAAAATTTCCTCGATCTTTTCAGTTATTAAATCTCATCATTTTGAAATGGACAATATTAAACATAGACATGACTTCAAGCCCTCTGTGGGCGACACGTTCATGAACTATGCTAAAGCTTTTAAGAAAACCAAAATTGCAAAAGAAAAAAGAAAAAAAAATCGCAAATTCAAAATGCAAGAAAAAAGGCACTTTCATAGGTACGGTACTTTAGTACTCAATGTTCTTCAAATTCAATGACATTTTTATTATTTGAGTAAAGGGGCAAAACATCTGACAACCTAGAAGGAAGGTCATATATGATGGACAACTCATTGACAGAATCCATAGCGAGAATGAGAATTGGATATCTAGTAACCACGAAACTACGTTGCATTTGAGTCTTCAGATTTTCCTGCCTGTTCAAAATAAAAAACAAGGAAGGGTTGAATATTATCATGTCTATTTATTTTAATGGGAAATGTCCTCGAGCTTTCCAGTTATTAAATCCCATCTTTTCGAACCTGTCTGGTCAATTCTGACTTTTGAAAGCATATTTAATGTGTATTGGGAAGCACTGAATGTAGCGGGGATGGAGCCCTATGTAACAGATGTTACTACTATTTTTCAGTTTTTGTTGACGAGCGTATGTAGAACGTACATAAAGAAAAGTAATTCGAGAATGCTATTTTTTTTGCACATGATCCCTTGAAATTCAAATAGTCCGCAAGTCTGATTGTCTATTTGTATATCGCAAAACTATCTGTGCTATTTGCAGGACACGAAACAACAGTGGCCGAAGTTAGAGCCTACCACCCCGAGAACCCGTGATCCAAAAAATGCTTATTATTTTTTTGTGTGTGTTTTTTTTCCACCAGGGTATGTAAAACAACGTACATAAAGTAAACTATTTCGACAATGCTAATTTTTTTGGACATGACAACCTTCAAATTCGAATAGTCTGCAAGTCTGATGGCCAATTTTTATATCGGGGAACTCTCTGATTCTCAATTTTCATCCACCCACCCCAAGAACTTGCGATGAAAAAACTTGCTAAGTGTGGGACGAGGGCTCCATGCATGCTTTATATATCTACTTTACAAAATTACATATTTCCTATGTTTAATTTATGTTGTCAAGGAAACCTATAATTTGATAAATTTCAATGTCTTTTGTCTAGGAGTCCTTCCTTTAAAGAAAACTAATTCGAAAATGCTAATGTATACACCATAGTTCGATACCACCTATCCGCTAAGCCGTTTCCATAAAACTGGCTAAGTATGCAACCGAACATTGGTCGGTTGGTATGATCGCGGAACTCTCCATGCTATTTACAGGGCACGGAAGAATAGAAGCCCAATTTTTAGCCCTCCACCCCAAGAACCCATGATCATTAACCTATGTTGTTCAGGAAACCTATAACTTCATAAATTGCATTATCTTCTATCGAGGAGGGTTTTTTTAAAAGAAAACTAATTCGGGAAAGCTAATGTATCCACCACACATGACCTGTCATAGTATGCAACTGAATTGCAGTCACTTAGAATGACCACAGAAGCACGAGAAACTAGAGTCAAACACAGTTTATAACAAGAATGTAAAAGGGAGAGAACAACTATATCTCCCACACAGCAAAAGGAAATTTCATAACTATGAAACCATAGTAACACAGAATCCATGGAAAAAGCATCGACAACTATGAAATATATTTTGAGCTCGAAAAACTCTACTTCAAAGCATAACAGATGCAATTGACATCGTCTACAATTCTTTACTTTGTTATTTTATCTTAATAATCCCAATTTCCAGCCCTCCACCCCCAGAAGTCGCAATCATTAACCTATGTTGTATAGGAAACCTATAATTTCATAAATTGCATTATCTTCTATCCAGGAGGCCTTCTTTTAAAGAAAACTAATTTGGCAAAGATAACCTATACATCAAACACGACATGTCATAGTTTGATAGAACCTATTTGCGAAGCCGCGTCCATAAAACTGGCTAAGTATGCAACCAAATGATGATCACTCGGAATGACCACAGAAACATGACAAACTAGATTCAAATGCAGTTTACAACAGGAAAGTAAAAGGCAAAGAACAACTATATCTCTCACACAACAAAAGGCACTCTCATAACTATGAAACCATAGTAACATAGAATCCATGGAAAATGCATCAGCGGCTATGAAATATATTTTGAGGCCGACAAACTCTGTTTCAACGCATAATAGATGAAATTTACATCGTCTGCAATTCTTTAGTCTGTTATTTTATCTTAATATTATTCTATGAAAACCAAAGTGAAAAAAAATGTAACCAGAGATCCAATCGCAGATGCAGCATCCCAACATTGCAAACCTTGGGCAAACAACAAAAAACACCAAATAAGAACCCATCCAAGAAGCACCAAAAATCCCAAGTGTAGGTGCACGATCGGAACCCTGCAAATTCGAATCAAGCAACAATAAACATCATACAATGAAGAAAGGAAGAAGCAACAACCACCCCCCCAGGAACGAGGCTCTTCCAATCATGATGGCAAAAACTGAAATCCACAAATTGCAACAACACGAACAAGCAAGTAAGAACAACAAGAACATGCAAATAAAAAATCAGTGCCATGAAAAAATCAAGCATGGACCAGTGAACCAACAATGCCACTGGAGCATATAAATTTAAAAAATTGAAGAAAATGTCTTGTAACAAGCGTGTTAAGTGACCATTCAAAACTACCAAACCTATTAGGTAAACATTTAAGTCTGTCAGAAATGCACTGTAAACATTTAAGAAAAAAACTCAATGTGGCAGGTCTCTGACGTATCCCAAATAAATTCATATTCTTTTTGTAACAATAGTTCGAACACTAGAGAATGTATTGCAAAGCCAAACTTTGGATATGCCACCATATCAAACATTGCCATAAATTTACCTAGCATAAAATGCTAAACCAAACATTCGAATTAATGGTAACATTAATCCACCTTATACGAATGCATAACAAAATTTATGATTCAAAAAAGACTATATACTACCAAATACTTTGGGAATGCAAACATATTTTACATTGGGAATAGCGAAGGTGGCAATAAGACCTCCAATCCTTTGTCCAATCAGATCTTGACAAACCTGATACTTTTTATTATATAAAAATCGATGTTTTCACTTCCTTTGTTCCAACAATAGACAATAGGCCAATATTTCTGGTCAATGCACAAGCTAATGCCAGGTCAACGATTTAACGATCTCTATAGTCCTTCTATGCCTACGGCAGGGACTAATAATATTAACATTGTAATATTATATATATATATATATATATATATATATATATATATATATATA
>JZKD02S1747397.1:339832-358328 GCA_000966675.3 Picea glauca | reverse complement strand
AAGATCTATGACTGATCAAATCTCTTGGAGTGTAAACCTCTCCTCTTCAAATTTACACTTTAAAATAAGTTTGTATCTCAAAAATATTTGATCCCTTTTAACACTTGATAAATCTACAAATTATCACTCTAATAAAAAATATTACTTGTTTAAAAAATACTTAGTTAGAAGACGCCTTTGTTTCTCTTGCTATGGTCAAAAGAGTTAGGTTTTCATTTGTTGCGTTGTTGTCTTGATGGCATATGGAGCAGCATTCAAAATTCAAGTCCATATTTTTTTGCAGCTTCCCAGAATGTTCTCTTAAGTTATAGACATGGCATTCGCTGAAAAAAATAAAATAAAAAAGCATAAGATAACTTACATTTCAATCAAACATAACATAAATTATCATATTTTTTAATTACCACATCAATTATCAATATATAAATATTTGTCTTCATCCTATCTTCATCTAAAATATCAAATTTGTTAATTGGATTTAGTTTGGATGGTTGGGATAATTGTTATCCTCCTCACCCATGTTCAATTCCCATAAATGACATGATAAGCTCATAAGTATTATTGTAATGGCTTCTAGCCTAGCCTATATGTATTGGAAAGTTTCCTTTGATTAAAAAATTGAATAGCAAGGAACCACCATAATATCTATTCTTATATAAAATCTTATATTTCTTAATTTAAAACATTTACTTAGAACAATATCAAAACTTTTATAAATTACTAAAATTTTCAATTTTAATTGAAAATAAAAATTTACTTTTTAGAATAAAATAAAAATATTATATTATATTATATTATACATATAAATTTATATAGCAATAGTTATTTTGCATTTATTTTTTATAAGAATAACACTCTACATAAAAATTACCCTCACAATAACTTAGAACAAGATATTTATAGTACTTTAAAAATGAAGGAAATAAGTGATATGTAGAGTATGTTAAAAATGAAGGAAACATCCTCCACCTAGAAAACTTTAATGATTATGTTATATTGAAGAGAAACAAGAATATTACAGGAATTACCAATGGAACAACAAAATAACACATCAAAATGATACCTTTATTGAAATGGAAGCAATGTTCACTTGTCTCTTCGAGGGGGAAACCTCCAATAGAGGAGATATCTATTACAATAATTCTCAAGAAAAAGACTTATCATTCCCTTAACTCCTATTTATACTAAATCTATCTACCAAAAAAATAATCTAGAGGAAGATCTTTCTAGGTGTAGAAACTTCTTTTAGGTATTCTTACATTTGACTTATTCTTCCTTATTACTAGGCCTTATTTATTAATATCAACCTTTATTACGGGGAAATTATATTATTCTACCTACTTGAGGGGTTAGGGAGGCTATATCCCTAGCATGCCCTCCCCTTAAAAAAATCCTTGTCCTCAAGGCTTGAGATGAGAAAATTGCCACAGAATGGTAACCCACTCCCAGGTGGTATCTTATGGTTGTGTGTCCTGCCACTAAACTAAAAATTCCTTTATACCGCGTTGGCAGAGACGATCCTCTCACTGGTCCAAGACTTCTTGTAGCTGCAACCAAATGGAACCTTCTTCATCCAAACACTTGTTGACTAATTCAGTTTTTTCTTTAGTATGAGAATGATATGTTGTGTTGATATGCAATTGGGTTCCCTCGAGTTGGAACAATTCTTGCCGAAAACTACTAGCGAAAGTTGGATTACAGTCAGAAACAATAGAATGAGGCATGCTATAAAGTTTGAAGATATTATCCATAAAAATTTGATCCATGGTGGATGTTGTAAATGGGTGTTGAAGAGAACATAAGTGAGCATATTTGGAAAGACGGTCCACTACTACTGTGATGACTAAATTATTACCTGATTCAGGTAAGTCAACAATAAATTCCATAGAAATAATTGTCCAAATAGTAGGTGGAATTGGAAGCGGTTGGAGTGTTCTTTGAGATTGGATTGTCTCTCCCTTATTGCATTGACAAGTATCATATTCAACCACGAAGGTGCGGATGTCCTATTTCATATTGTCCCAAAAACAAAGAACGTTTGACACATTCATAGGTTTTGGTAAAACCAAAATGCCCAGTTATAGGTGAAGTATGAAACTCAAAAAGAACGATGGATTTAAGGTTCGACTATTTTCTTAAATACAGGAGACCTTTATAACGAAGCTCCTCATGGTTCCAGAAGTACCCTGGAGAAGGTTGGGGATCATGTTGTAGTGTTTGGATCAATCTTGAAAGTTTGGGGTCTTGCAACCATTGATGGAGAACCTCGTGAAGCCAATCTGCGACAGTGAAAGAGAGGGAAAAAAAGGACTTGTATTCTTCATATTTCCTGGAAAGGGCATCATCCACCCCATTTTATTTTCCTTTTTTGTAGATGATATCATAATCATATCCAAAGAACTTAGTTACCCATTTTTGTTTCTTCTGGGAAGAAATTATTTATTCCATAAAATACTTGAGGCTTTGATGATCATTTTTTATTTAGAAGCGTTGTCCCAAGAGATAAGGATGCGAGATATCCACAACATGCAAAATAAACAACATTTCCTTTTCATAGGTGGATTGGCCCAAATGGCGCTTGGACAATTGTTGTTTGGTGTAAACCAAAGGTCAGTCATCTTTCCTAAGTACAACCCCAATGCCTTTTCCTGAGGCATCACACTCCATGACAAAGGTCTTGTTGAAGTCAGAGATAGCCAAAACAAAAGTAGTGCACATAGTCTCACTCAAATCTTGGAAGGAATGGTTGGATGTTGGAGTCCAATTGAAAGCATGATTTTTAAGGAGCAATGTGAGGGGAGCTAAAATTTTTCCATAATTATGAACAAACTTTCATAATATCACACCAAACTTGGGAATCCACACATACTTTTAAGAGTTTTTGGGTGTAGGCAATTCTGTGTAGCTTCAATTTTCTTCGCATCCACCATGACACCATCCTTGTCGACAATATGTACCTAGTACTCAACTTCATATGCTCTAAAAGCACATTTAGACTGCTTAAGAAACATCTTTTGTTGAGACTGTAGCTGGAGAACTTGATCCATATGGGCAAGATGGGCTTGCCAAGTTTTTTTTATAGACAAGAATATCATCAAACAAAACCAAGACAAAGTGACGAAGGAAAGGATGGAAGACATAATTCATGAGACTTTTAAATGTGGAGGGATAATTACTTAGGCTGAATGGTATAACCAAGAACTCATAATGACCCTCATGAGTCCTGAATGTAGTCTTTGGAATACCTTTTTCTTTTATACAAATCTGGTGGTAGCCAGAGTGGAGATCAAGTTTGGTAAAATATTGAGCACCACTTAAGTCATCCAAAAGATAATCAATGGCATGAATGAGAAATTTTTCTTTGATGGTGAGTTTGTTGAGGGTGAGAAAATTAGGACACATGCGCAAAGTACCTACTTTCTTGAGTACAATGACTATTGGAGAAGAATAGGGGATGGTACTGGGACAAATGACATCGACTTCTAGCAATTCTTGAACAATCTTCTCAATTTCATTCTTCTGGGTGAAGGAATTACGATAAGGGAAAACATTTGAAGGAATATTTCTCAGAACTAGAGGAATGGAATGATCATGGACACCTCGAGAAGGGAGAAGTCCCTGGGGGGTTTGAAACACAACTTGGTGTCGGGATAGGATAGATTAGAGGTCGATATGTATAGAAGGTGTCTTAATCACCTTAATGGAATGAATTTGGGCAATAATTCATGAATGACCTTTTTTGAGGAGCTTTTCCATTCAGTGGGAATTGATGATCTTCGATTACCCTACTATGATTCCTTGGAACTTGTGTTGTTACCCCTCTTGTTGGAATTACATAGTTAGTTTATGTAAATCCATGGTGATAGGGCCGAGAGTGCATAACCATTCAACACCAAGTACAATGTCACAACCTCCCATGTCAATAGAAAACATATGAGATTTTAAGTGGTACTGACCAATTTGGAGGCACACATTTTCAAAATGCCCTCCACATTTCATGGAACCCCCATTGGCAAGCATTATTTGGAAATATTAATTGGATGGATATACAAATTAACTTCTTGGGCAATGCAATGATGAATAATATTGTGGCTATTTCCATTGTCAACTAGAATGGTGACTTTTCGGTTCTTGACGTAGCCAATTAACTTGAGGGTTTGGGGAGCAGAGAACTTAGTGAGTGCATTCATGGAAATCAAAGGTTCAATTTCTGGTGGATCAGAGGATGGATTACGATCATTTGGTGGGAGTACATAAGGTACATGGGAAACATTGACCTCTTCTTGAGAAACATCCTCAGTCATAGCCATAAAAAGCTTATTTTCCTTACACTTGTGCCCTGGAAAATTCTTGTCATCACAATTATAACAAAGAACCTTAGGTTGGCATTCAACCATTTCGGCCCGAGTAAATTTATGGATATTGAGGGGAATGGTAGGAGGGGCAAGAAGGGTGGGTTTAGGGCGAGGAATAAAGGGTGTTTTTCAGGTTTGGGATGACACTACTTGGTGTGATTCCTTAGCCCTTTTAGTATCTTCCAATCAATTCTTGGGGTGAGCCATGAGGACATGGTCATGTATTTCATCCCTAAGGTCACTGATAAAGAATTCCCTGAAAAAAGCATCTATCATGCCCTCCATTCTGAAATCCAATTAATCAAAGGAAGTTATAAACACCTCCACTAGGCTCGTTTGTTTCAACTTGGTCAAACAACCTAAATGATGGGTGATGGTGTCAAAGTGGTCATAAAGCTCTACAAGAAATTGTTTCCAAGCCACATACCCTTGGCGTGGCTTTTTACACCATTGCCACCATTTCTAGCGTTCAGGATCCAAATGGAGAACACCATAATGGAGTTTGGAAAACTCATCAATAATGTTGTGCAAATATAAGTAGTGTTCCATTTGGGTGACCTTGAACATGGGTTATGATCCATATAATTTACTCACATCCAATATTGGAAGGAGTAGGTCATGCTAAAAATGATTGGACTGAAAATTATGAGAAGTAGAGGAAGTATCACCTTCGGGGTGCAAAGGTGGTCAAATGAGGGAAAGCCTCCAGGAATATTCGGTTAGGTGAAGAGTTGTCTCACAACGGATTCAAGATGGATTTCCATGTAGGTAGAGAGGTCCTTTGTCATGTCCTTTTTTAGGGTTTCCATTTTGGAGTTTATAGTGGAATGCATGGAAGAAGTGGTGGTGTAAATATCGGCTTTGATTTTTCGCAATTCTCGTTGGGCCATGCAGAGATCAGATGACAAGGTATTGAAGCGAGCATCTAGGTGTTGTCTTTCGGTGTGGAACATGGTGAAAGGGGGCACTAGAAGGGGGCAGGTGGGTCCACACATAAAAGGGGTTACGAGGGAAGGGTATCACGAAGATCAGGGGAAAAAGAGGAATCCAATGGGATAGGTCCCAAATAAGGGAGTCAAGAGGGGGTCTGGAGCACAGGAGAAAAAGGATGAAAATGATAGGTATCACTACAATCGAGACAAAAGGATTAATCCATTGGGATAAGTCTAAAATAAGGGTGCGTGCAGGATCCAAAATTTTTTGTTTTTTTTTTTTATTTTATTTTATTTTTACTCTTGTGAAGTTATACTCTGATCTAAATAATATTGCAGTGGTGAAATGCCCAAATTCTCAAAATGAAGAAATGTGTAGTAATTTCACAACCAAAATGTAGGAGACAAGGTTGCATGACAATAGATCTTGCTTGTTCCTTTTGTGTCCTATTTTTTTCCCAAGGATTAGGATGTTCCGGGTTCCTACATACAAGGGTTTTCCCTGTGCTATAGCTCTCTGATATACGTGCAGGGTTGAACAGTATTTACTTGGCCCAATATCATAGGGAATGAACTAAGGAGGCTAGACTATACCCTAAATCATACTACCTTATTACACAGGTACTAGAGAGTATATTCCTGAGTGTTTTTCTCGGTGGCACTATAGAAGTCAGGTGGTCGATCGATTTATTTACAATGGGTTTCAGGACACCTACGCTAGTCCATATACAAGAGTTGTCTAATGCACTACCACTCAAATGGGTACCAACAAGGGTTACAAGGGTCTCCAACAATGTGATCTTAAAAACCTCTTGTATTTCCTGCATGTATTCTTCCCTGACCATGGATTTATGTGTTGAATGAGAGATCAATGTAGCTTAAATACACTGAAACACGTATCTACCATCAAAAGAAATTTACCCACAATTCCTTCCTAGGAAAGTGCTCTAATACCACTTGTTAAGCTCCTGGTTATGTTATATTGAACAAAAACAAGAATATCACGAGAATTACCAATGGAACAACAAAATAGCACATCAAAATGATACCTTTATTGAAACAAAAGCAATGTTTTATTTCCTCTCTAAGGGGGCAACCTCCAGGAGAGTGGATCTCTATTACAATAATTCTCAAGACAAATACTTATCATACCCTCGACTCCTATTTATACTAAATCTATCTACCAAGAGAACAATCTAGAAGAATATATTTTTAGAAGTGAAACCTTCTATTAGGTATTCTTACATTTGACTTAAATTCTTCCTTATTACTAGGCCTTATTTATTAATATTGGCCTTTATTACATGGAAAATATATTATTCTACTTACTTAGGGGTTAGGGAGGTTAGGTCCCTAATAGGACCTCATTATAGATTAAAAAACACCAAAACAAAAATTTTGAAGACAAGTTTGAGAATTTTTTCAGTACCAAGACAATCAAGCTCTGCAATTCTCAAGCCCTGATAATTTGCAATGGTCTAATGAAGTGGTTGAAATACAACTATATGACTTCCTGTAATATTTGATCCTCATTTACAACCAAATAGTAATCTTTGACATCTTAAATGACCACGAGCCCCACTCTAATCATAGAAATTTAACCCTAACTCTAAACTTTGTCACACACAAAGGCCACATAGAAGAGAATTCTAATAACCAAAGCACTTGATCACAAAAACAAAGATAATATTTTTTAAAGGGTTTAAACGATGAATTAAATCTCTTATTAAATGAGAATGTTGAAGGTCTTTGTCATAATTTTATGACAATCCTCTCTACATCAATTAACAAGTTCTCTATCAAGATGTTATGTAGGAAGGAGATTAAAATGACCAAACCTTGGTATGATAAAGAGTGTAAAATTGGTAGAAAAGCCATTAGAAATGCTTCTAAAGAGTCATTAAAATATGATCATATAAATAGATTCAAAACTCCAATTAAAAAGGTAAAAGATACTATGTAAATATAAATAAGAGGGCCTTTCACATATGTCCTAAAATATCTCTCCAATTTGAAATGTGGAATAGTTTTTCTCAATTTGGAGTCAGAATAGCCTTTGAAATTTGATCAAGGTATCATGTCTCACTTCTTCTTCTTGTCTTTGAAATGAGGAATAGTTTTTCTCAATTTGATGTCAAGAGTAGCCTTTGAAATTTGATCACTAAATGTATCAGTCACTTTTTGTCTTTGTCAGACTTGTAGGAGAAGTTTTCGGGTCAAAGACGGCACATTTACTTTTCCCTTTAGGTTTTCTGGTCAAAGAGGGCAGGTTTACCCTTTCCCTTCCAATGGTATGAAATGGCACTGCTCCGGCCAGTATATAACCCAAGACCCAGTTACCCAACTCCTCATACTCTTCCAGTGTCATCATCCATGCAGCAGAGCATGATGAGAACGAAAGGATATCATTTTCCGTGTCTAATAATGTTTCTGGTTTTCAATATTTTGCACTGTTTTGGCGGATTATCTATACTGAATTGCTGCGTTAACGCTCTGTCGGCAGATGGAGTCACGCTTTTAGAAATCAAGTCATCTTTTGCGGTTCCTACGAATGTTCTTTCAAGCTGGAGAAATGACAGCTCCTCCGATGTCGATCCATGTAACTGGGAAGGTGTGCACTGCAGCACCTATGCAAGGCGGGTTATTTCAATTTCCCTGCCAAATAGAGGTCTGTCTGGCCATCTTTCCAGTGCAATAGGAAAGATGGCTGCCCTGAAGAAGCTCGATCTTTCGGGCAATAACTTGTGGGGCGCTATTCCTCGCCAAATAGCCAACTGCACTGAGATTCGTCAACTCAATCTCGCCAACAATTCCTTCACGGGCTTCATCCCTCCGGATATCGGGAACTGCAGCCTTCTTACCGTTCTGAATATCAGCACCAACAATATTTCTGGTTCTATTCCGTCTGAACTGGGAAATCTGGTAAGCTTGACTGCCCTATTGTTAAATACAAATAATCTCAGTGGTATCATTCCATCGTCTATTGGAAAGCTTGCCATTGTCGATACAATCAGGGCAGAGTCCAACTATTTCAGAGGCTCTCTACCACCCGAAATCGGCAATTGCAGTAAACTGCGCATTTTGTTCTTGAAAACATCGGGATTGCAAGGAAAGATTCCATGGGAAATTGGGAATTTGAAAAATCTTGTTGCGATATCCCTGTTCGGTAACAGTTTGACGGGTACTATCCCTCGTTCTATCGGCAACTGCAGCAACCTTGAAACCATTTCTTTTGATCGCAACTCCTTACATGGTACGATACCAAGGGAGATAGCCCGGCTGAAAAATCTGAGACGGTTATGGGTTTATGAGAACCAGCTTACAGGCTCAATTCCTGTAGGATTTTTCAGCAAACTGCTGAAGTTGGAGCACTTTAGTGCAGCTACCAATTATCTGACTGGGGCTATACCATATGAAATGGGCAGTCTAAAGAATTTGACATCCTTGTTCTTTGCTTCCAATAACATGTCCGGCTCGATCCCTTCATCTTTTTCCAATCTTACAAGGCTGCAGTACCTAGATTTATCAAACAATAAGTTTGAAGGCACTTTGCCTCGAGGAATCGGCCGTCTTCCCAATCTGAGAGGGTTCCTTATTGGTAATAACAGCTTCGAAGGTGCGCTGCCTTCTGGACTTGGCAGATTCAGCAACCTGGAGCTTCTTGAATCATATTCCAGCGGATTGAGCGGATCCATTCCTTCCGGGCTATGCAGCGGTAGGTCGTTGACTCAGCTTTCCATCTTCGATAATCGGCTGGAGGGGAACATCACCGGCCTTCTACAAGACTGCGTCTCACTACAACGCGTCCGGCTGCAGAACAACCTCTTAACGGGCTTCATACCAAGTAACATCTCTAAGCTCTCCACGTTGTCCTACTTGGAGATTTCTCATAACAAAATCCATGGAAGTATACCTTCTTCCGTAGGACAGATTGAGGGCCTTACTAATCTCTTCCTCGCGGACAACAATCTCTGCGGTGTCATCCCTCCTGAAATAGGAGAGTTGAGACATTTGGGAAAGCTGGATCTGAGCCGAAATAATCTCACTGGATCAGTTCCTCCAGAAATAGGAAATTTAACTAATTTGCTGGTTTTAGATCTCAGTGGAAACTTGTTGGAAGGCAGCATACCGGCATCTCTTGGCCACCTTCTGATGCTGTCGAAATTAAATTTGAGTGTAAACTCATTAACAGGAAGGATCCCCAGTTCATTGGGGTATTGCAGACAATTAAGCGAACTATACCTGGCTAGAAATAAACTCAGTATGACCATTCCTTTCGAGTTGGGAATGCTTGCAGACAATATCAGATATGGGTTAGATCTAAGCTGGAACAATCTATCAGGATCTCTACCTCCTCAGATAGGAAACTTTATCTTCCTTGAATCGTTGGATGTCTCCCATAACCAACTCTATGGTCAAATTCCTGAGTCTTTCATAGGCATGAAAAGCCTGGATCATTTCAACTTCTCTTTCAACCTATTTACAGGGGGCATTCCTTCATTGCCGGCATTTTTAAAAGGCCCACAGAATGCATTTGAGGGCAATCCAGGCCTTTGCGGACCTCCGACAACAAAGAATTGTTCAGATCCAGAAGGTGCACGTAAAAAGAAAAAAGTAAGCTCAGTCGGAGTGGCAGGGATTACCGTGGCCTGCTTTGGGACCATAGCCATTTTCAGCCTTGCGCTGATGTACATAATAAAAACATCAAAGGCAAGGAATCAAAGACATAACAAGCAGGATGCTACAGCGGGCATCTATTCAGGAGATCGACAAGGTATCATCAAATACGGAGATATAGTAGAAGCTACTGAGAACTTCAGCGATGATTACGTCATCGGGTCTGGCACATGTGGCAAGGTCTACAAGGTAGTTATTCCAGGACAAGATAAAATCGTTGCAGCCAAGTGCTTAAAACTAGCAAATGGTCGGCATGACGATAATCGATATCGCAGTCTGAGGCACGAGATCGAAACTTTGAAGAACGCCCGTCACAGAAACATCCTGCGTCATCGGGACCTTATAACTGCAAATGATGTAACAGTTCTTGTGTGTGACTACATGGTTAATGGATCGCTGTGGGAATTTCTGGGCGGGGCATCGAAACCCAATCAGAAGCTGGACTGGAGGACTCGGTATAACATTGCAGTTGGAGTGGCAGAAGGACTCAAATATTTACATCACGACTGCGAACCTCCAATTATCCACTGCGACATAAAGTCTGCCAACATATTGCTGGACGATGAATATGTAGCACACATCGCAGACTTTGGACTTGCCAGGCTAGTGAAAAATCCATCAATAGATTCTGAATCAAGTTCTCTTTTTGGAGGGACTCCGGGCTACATTGCTCCCGGTACTAAATCTCCATACGTTTTCTATTTACAGAGCATTCATAAAGAGAATATTCATAATCTCTGAAAATAGTCATAATCTCCATGAGAATAGTCATAATCTCTGAGAATAGTCATAATCTCCATATGTTTTCTCTTTACAGAGCATTCATAACGTATTATTGTTTTTATGTTGCTGAATCATATTCCATGTCATGCGAATAGTCATAATCTGTGAAGATTAATTTGTTTTGTGCAGAATGTGGGTACGGAGTGAAGGCATCGACGAAGCAAGACGTGTATAGCTTCGGAGTGGTGTTATTAGAGCTGGTAAGCGGAATGCCTCCAGTGGTAGAAGAGGACGATCAAGAATTTGTACATCTCACTGCATGGGCTGCGGGGATGATGAAGGAAGGGAGAATGGATGCAATAATTCATGAAGATTTGAGAAAGAGCAGTGATTATAATAACATGAAGGATGAAATAGTGAAGATGATGGAGATTGCCACATTTTGCACTGGTTCTGCTCCCACTCTCAGGCCGTCGATGAACGTAGTGCTTGAATTGCTTAATCGTCTAAAGTCTCCAGTCCAAATAAAAAGCAGGGTATCGATATTTAATATTTTAGAGGAGGCATAGTAACGGTAACCTTTTTGCATTTTTAATGATGGTTTTTATTAATAATAACAATAATTTAATGTTAAGAGTATAGTTAATTTAGATATTAAATTTGTGTATGAGACTATCCGGTTTAATGGATCTCCTGAGCTCAGCCATTTAATTGGTAAAGTCAGTCTACTTAACTTATCTCCATTAAAATATATTGTGATCTTTAATTTTCATCATGTTTTATATAAATTAACTTCAATTTTCATGATGTTTTATATAAATTATGTATTAAAGTGAATTTTTACAAACAATTTTTTTTTTAAATTTTTTAATTTTTTATTTATAAAAAATTTGATTTGGTAAATATTTACAAATTACATTTTTTTTAAATATTTTTGTAAAGTAAATTTAATAAAAAAAATATAAAATTTGAATTTTTTTATACCTACTTGTATAGATCTTTTAATTATAAAGACTAATCTTATGCTTAGTAATTGAAGATGCTGGCATATTCTTAGTCGTCCTCCTAAATCAATGAATGAGATTTCATTATCATAACTTTCTTGCATTTTTTAATGGTTAAGTTTCCTTGTTTACTTTTTCACATTTAGTTAATATGATTAATATTTTAGTGCCATTATCATTGATTGCCATACCTAATTAACAAAGATTAATATGTATAAAACACCTCTTATAGTTATTTCATTTTTGCCTCCTGGTGGTTTTAGATGTTGGCTTAGTATTGGTGGTCTTCCGAGTTTGGTCTTCCGAGTGTTTGTGTTCTCCAAATGGGCACAGTTAAATAGCCTGCAAAGCAGGCTATCCGCATATACAAGTTCTGGTACTTATGCTTTTTAACAGGAGAACTGTTTTTTTTTGCTGCCAAAACTCTAAGATAAACTCTAATTAGAGTTTGTAAATGAAATAAACCTTTAGACATTCATCAGTCACAGCCACAATCATATGGTTATGCTAGTTTTAATTAAATTCAATAAAAACATAAAACTGCTCTTTTATAAAGTAATTTTAATTAAATTCAATGAAAACATAAAACTATTTTTTTTTTTTATACTGCCAAATTTTTGATGCAATAAAATATAATCTGTACTTGATTGACATGATCTATCTTTAGCAGTGGCTGGCTATTTAATAGGCTCGGATGGTCAAGCCTCAATCCAATTCCAGAACCTCAATCCAATTTAAAGAAATTACGATGAAATCCGGCGCATCTATTGAATTAACAACCCTACAAACATTGATTTTCTCTCTCAATCCCTTACTTGCTAGCAACTAAATTTTGTATGAGAATGAATTCCCATTCATAGATGTCCAACATTCTCTATCTATCTACGATGTATTGGGTGTCAACAATTCAATATTGGTCGGTCAGAAGGCTTCCCATAGAAATCAGTGGGATACATTTTTTTATAAAGGCTTCCACAAATTGCGGTCCATGTTATTGATATAGTGTTTGGAGCAAGCCCGAAGTGGCTTGGCCGAATGGTATCCCTCTCGCACTGTGAAGGATGGTTAGTTTACAGTTTAATTGTTCAATATGTGTTGAACCAGGGGTTAGGGTTATAGAGGTAGCAGTTGATCGATCCATGGTGAAGTTGATGAATAAGTTGTTATTACAGATTCTCCAAAAAGAATATAGTGTTTGGAACCGTTGAAAAGTTTTTTATTTTTGGTCTATGTTAATAATATAGTGTTTGGTATGTTAGTTAATAATATAGTGTTTGGAACGGTTGAGTTTTTTGGGTACATAATAGATTTTTGTTTCCTGCAACTCTGGTCAGTGTTCATCGTTTACTCATCAACATGTATGCGGAGTCGTCTTGGTCATGGGAAAACTTGGGTGGTCTTAAGGCATAGACAATACATAAGCAAACAATCAAAGCAATATTTGATTGTTTATTAAGACAATGAACTCTTGTGTTATCACTGGACAAGACCTAGCTTTCTTGGCATCTCTCTACGGCCAAACCCCATCGATATAGCATATATGGGCCAAAGCCAGGGCCAAGGAAGGAAAGAAAGGCGTAATTGAAATCCAAGTGGAAGTGTCGCAAGAGTAAGCCTGAAGGACTTGACTAAAGATCTGACTTGTTAACGAATTCACGTAGTTTTAAGCATCTCACACTTATTTCAACCCAATTGTTTTGTAGGATTTACATCGCTTCACATATTTAGTTACAATGTTTATTAACATATTAAAGTTACATATATATATGGATTCTCCAATTAAGAAACACCTTTACCACTTTGATAATTTGGATGGTTGAGAAGAATTATTGTTATCTTCCCCATGTGGTTCAATTTTCTTAAAAATAAATGATATGTTGGGCTCATAATGAAAATAGCACAAAGAGAAAATCATAAACTAAAAAATAGTTGTCTACAAAAAAACAAATCACAACACATCAAAAATTATATCTAGTACATGAAGAATCATATAATAATAGAAAAATTCATGTGCATTTGGCCCTCTAGAAAAGCTTTGATAGGATGGGTAAACACCCCTTGGAATCCAAACGGAAAAAATGATTTGAAACTTAGATGAAAGGGATTTTTTACGATAATTTTTACATACACATAGGATCTATAAAAGATATTTGAAGTTGAACCCTATTTTTTCAATTTCACTAGCTTACATTTAAGGTGCTAGATAGAGGGGTTCTTTCCAAAAAAAAAAAAAAGAACTACATTGAGGCACCAATTTCTATCTCATTGTATTCATCACCCCAAGAATTATGAGAGAAAGAGATAATGGAAACATTGGGAAACACCTTGGAAACCTTTGTGAAAGTATTAGAGGTAACTAAAATGCGAATTTGATATACTTCTTGTGCTAGAATATCTGTTTACAAGAATGTCGCAGGGGATCTTTCATATTCAATAACCATATCATATCAAGACAATGAATGGATCCAAACTCTAAATTATGAACACGTACCATCCATATATAAGAAGTTCCATAAACATGGTCATTGGTCATTTATTTCAGGATTGTCCTTAGAATACCAAGAAGCATGTTGATAAACCAAAAGTGAACCAAAATAACAATAAGATAAAGATGGTTTCATGAAAGTTTTAAGTAAAAGGAAACTAGGGCAAAAGATCAATAAAGTTATAGCTCGGGAGGGAAATAACAATACAAATAGATTTCAATCCCTGTTAGAGGAAGGGGGAAGGCTCTCACTAAAAGGGGACTTCAGACTCAAAGGGTAAAGAAGATGTAAAGGGAAACTCAAATCTAGAGATAAAAAAAATGATTAAAAAATATCCAAGGGTCAACAATACTGAAATAGGAGAAGAAGAAGTAGAGATGCATGAGATGAGGACAACAAAAGAACCCAATAACGATTTAGATGAGGAGAATGTAACCCCAGATAAGGAAGATATATATATACACATTCAATCCTTGCTTGACATGCATGGAGAACAAAATTAAAAAAATATGTTAGAAAACCAATTATGCTAACTTTAGAAGGATTTGAGAAAGGGAAAAAGTAAGGGGGAAAACATGAACCAAAATTCCTCAAGAGGACTTGGGGATCAAAACAAGCCCATTAAAACTACAAAAAAATGTAGTAGTGAAGGAAAATAAGTGTTATACTTGTATTTTCCATCATAGGTTTTGCAAGGATGCTATTAGATGTTATGAGGCTGAAATTACATAATTGAGTAAAAATATCATAATTATTTCACAATAAAATAATTATTTGTCACAATTTCATAAATTATGAAATAAGAATTATTTTATAATTGAGAAAAAAATTACAATTGAAAAGAAAGTTCAGAGTGAGTTGGAAAAAGTTCATAATTGAGCATGGAACTTGTGCATGACTTGTAATTACTTAGTTCACATGCCATTAAGCCTATCTATGAGTTGTAATTGCTTAGTTCACATGCCACCATCCCTATCTATGAGTTGTAATTGTTTAGTTCGCATGTCATCAAGCCTATTCATGACTTGTATCCACCTAATTCACATGACATGAAGCCTATCTCCAAGCTCTTCTAAATTCCTACAAGAAGAGGCGAAATCAAGGAGATAGGGGAGAGAGTTTGAGAATCATTATGCTAGTGAAATAAAAAGGGATGTTGGAGTGGTCAAGGAGGAGCATCCAAATATTGGAGCCAAGAGGTATTGCAACAAGTCTCAAGGTATCTATTTGTTATTGTACTTTCATTATATATCGATATAGATCTATGGAATTTCCCCTCCAATGTGTTTGGTTTTCATTATTTTATGTTATTCATTGAGAGATCTAGTTTTACTTGAGAAAAGTAGGTTACATCTAGTTGTTACTTATATTATTTAATGTCCAATGAGTTTGAGATAGGTATATTTTGTATATTGTGTGCAGGTATATGATCGTTGGATCTAATAATATATTCTTGGATCTACATCAACTAGGATCACATGAGGACAACCATTGTAACAAGGTAAGATCTATTCTCTTATCCTTATAGCATAGATTGAATGGATAACTTAGATCTATAGTGAAATAGCATTGTTTTCTATCCTACACGATGTCACCTATTGAGATAAGGTCAGTGAGAGATATTACTTATTTGTAGTTGATATTCTCTTTAATATAATTGGAGACTCCACTAGGGAAGAACTTTGTTTTCATCCTTGGTTCTTAAGGAGTTTTCCCTTAAAAGAGGGAGATATCCTTTAGATCAAATTATGGAATTTTTATGAGTAATTTGTGAAGGAAATAACTATATATTTGAGTTCCTCTAAAAAGATTATCCTAATTAAAAAAAATTGTCGAAATCAATGTCTAGAAAGTGAAATTGTTGTTGATTTAAAATAAACAATTTTGTTTTTTTCCCGTGATGGTTGCATAGACTGTTTGGTTGATATATTTTGACAAAGAACTCATATTTTCACTATACCAACTCTATTTTATAGAGGATTTACTTATATTTCTTCTGACATATACCATTATATGTTTATGATAAATACAAATTTCACTATATCCCCTATAAATTTCCACTCCCAAACTCTAGCTGGAATTGCATATTTTTTTACTTGTAGATAGTGACCTTATCAAAAATAAATTGCATCTCATGTTTTGGATTTGATTGTGCCTTGCATATTTAATTTTAGTTACATATTATAGGTAAAATCAAAAGGAAAATTGCATTGCATGGTCATTTTATCTCAAACATTTTAGGTGTTTTTACAAGTTGCATTGGAGTGTTGGTTGTAAATTTTGGGATCCTAAATTGTCCTTTGAATGTGACTGGATTTGAGTGATTTCCATTTGAGAAGAATAAACCTCTTGTTCCTTCCCTTATATTTTTTTCATTGAATAAATAAAAGTGAATTTCTTTCAGTTTCATTCTTTTTCTTTCTTTGGATTCGAAAGAGTCAAAAACACCATTTGGTCCATTCTATACCCTTTTACTAGTAATCAACATCATAAACAACCAAATGTTAATCTAAAACTCATAAGAATTTTCATTTGTAGAAAAATAACATTAAAATAAGATTTAGGGCCTTCATGTAGGGTTGGAGACTAAAATCTCCAAGGCCATTAAAACCAAAACTATGAGTCACTAGTGAGATATAAATCCATTAGTGGTAAGGAATGACTTTTAGGAAAGCTTGTCTAGCACAAGAGTCTATCATGAGGTCGCAATAGAGAAAGTGGGGTGATGTCCTCTCTGCACTTGCTTTGGTGTCTATTGGACTACTATGTGTATGGGGGTTTTACAAGTGCAAGGCCCTTTGGGTGGCATCACTTCTCAGAATTTGTAGGGACCTAACCTCCCTAACCCATCACATAGATAAAATAATATGTTTTCCATGTAATAAATGCCAACATTAGTTAATAAGGCCCATTTAATAAATATGAACAAGTCAATGTAAGAAGACCTAATAGAAGCTTCCACTTCTAGAAAGATATTCCTCTAGAATTTTCTTTAGAAGATAGAATTAGTATAAATATGAGTAGGAGGCATGAAAAATATTGTATTGAGAATTATTGTAATAGAGATATTCTTTGTTGGAGGTTTCCCCCTTGAAGAGGCAAGTGAATATTGATTTATTTGAATAAATTTATTATTTCTATTATTGATCTTCTCAATATTTTATTGTTCCATTGATATCTGTTGAATATTCCTGTTTCTCCATATTATATTACATCTGGTACCTTACAAGTGGTATAAAAGCACTTTCCTTGGTAGGAATTGTGGGTTAATTTTTTTAGGGTGGAGACGCATTTTGACGTCTTTAAACTACAGTGATTTGTCATTCAATCCATAAATCCACAATTAGTGAAGCATACACGTATGAAATAAAATAGGTTTTTAACTTCACATTGTTGGACACCCTTATGACCCATGTTGGTACCCCTTTGAGTGGTAGCACAGTAGATAGTACATGTATACGAAATTTCTCTTTCACGTACCTCTCACTACTACATATGGGCGGATTATTCCACAAAATTTTTCCATGCATCAACTAGTTTCATATTTTTTTTAAACAGGGCGGGATTTTCGTCGATATTGCCACGAAAGTTCGTTGCAATATCGACGAAAATATTATTTAAATATAGTCGAGATTTTCGTCGCTATAGCGACTAACTTTCACGGCAATAGCGACGAAAATTTTGCCTATCTCATTGGTCGGTGCTAATGGCTAGTTGACTATTTTATCTATATATACGTGACTTTAAGAGACTTTGCGACACAATTGCTATAGCTGCGACACTGTTCTTGGCTTTTGTTTGAGTTGTTTTTTTTTTTTCCGTCACCCACCGGTTGAATAAATCCAATTCTCGATCTACATAGCTCGGATTTTGAACTTGCAAGGTTAGTATGTTATTTTTTATTGATGTACTCATTTAACTTGTAAAAAAAATTTCAAATGTCAAAATTTCATTTAGCTTGTTTTTTCCTTGATAATATATTATAATATGTGTAGTACCATATTTCATGTCTTTGGTTTTTGGATATAGTTAGTATATTCTATGGAAAAGGGTATGTGGATTCCATAATATTCTAGGTTTATGGAATCCACATACCCTTTTCCCTTCAATTGTAGCTATAATATCTCTCTCTTTTCATTGATAAAGATAAGGAAGTGCTCTTGAAACTCAACCCTGATCGGTGAAATGATAGTAATTGGTTGTCATTTTCTTCTCTCTTTTTATTTTTAAGACCTGACAAAAAAACACCAACAAATCTTGATTGAAGCAGGGACTAATAAGATACATAAACACTAACCCTAAACTTATGTTAGGTATAT
>JZKD02S1747397.1:301765-314622 GCA_000966675.3 Picea glauca | reverse complement strand
AAGCTCATATTTCTTCATGTTGGCTTGCAATTAATTGTGTTGAAGGGTTAAAAATATCATCTCCAAATGTTTCAAATGTTCTTCCCAAATCTTGCTAAAAGTCAAAATATCATCCGAGGAGGCTACAATAAACAAGTTCGAGAAATGGTCTTAAGATATAATCCGTAAATCTTAGAAGTGTTTTCATAGTATTGTGCAATATAAATTGCATAATGACTCACTCATGCAATCCATGTGTTTTCTTGAAAGTAATATTCCAAATTATTCTTTGTGTATATTGTCATATTGGTATCCTTACTTCTAATCGAACTTCATGATAACACATGCTTACAATATTTGGTTGATTAGTGCCTTGATTATTTGTAGGGGATATATATATTACAATATATTATAATATTATAATATTACAATGTAATAATAATGCCATATTACAATGTAATATGGCATTACCATATTACATTGTAATATGACATACAATATGGTATACCATATTACAATGTAATATGGTAATACCATATTACAATGTAATATGGTAATACCATATTACAATGTAATATGGTAATACCATATTTCATGTAAAAAAAAAAATTTAAAACCTAAATTCATCATCGCAATATCGACGCAACTTTGTCGCAATTTGCCACAGATTTTCGTCGCATATACAGCATGTGCGTCGTAAATTTGGTTTTGAGATATTTCACTCGTAGATATTACCATGGATTTTCATCGCAAGTTGCGACGGGATTTCGTCACACATTCAGCAGCTGTGTTGTAAGTTATTGGATTGGCATAACTTTTTGTCTCAATTGCGACGAAGTTTTGTCGTAATTGCCACATTTCTTCGTTGTTATTGCAACGAAATTTCATCGTAATTGCGACAATGCATAGATTCAACCAATATCGAAGGTGGTGACATGTGGAGAGATAATTTTTTCAATGTTTCCACGCACACCTGGATCGTGGATATTGCGACAAAATTATTCTGACGGAAAAAAATATCGGCTTTCGTGGAAATTGTGACAGATAAGTGTGGCAATATCAACGAAAAATCGTCGCAAATTTGGTCATATGTACTAGTGTCTGGTATATCAGGAGGCCCCTAGGTATCCTAAAACCATCCCTAGATCAATCGATTGGTTGCTTGATTTTTATAGTTCCACTGAGAACAACACTCGAGAAGATACTCTCTACTACCTGGGTAATCGGGTAGTACAGCTAAGGGTATGGTCTAACCTCCTTAGTTGGTTCCATGATATATTGGGATGAGTACTATTGTTTGATCTCGCATGTATCAAAGAGATATAACACAAGGCACACCCTTGTCTATAGGAACCCTAAAAACCCTAACCCTTGGAAGGGAAACCAAACAGAAAAGGAACATACAAGATCTAATGTTGTGCAACCTTGCCTCCTACATTCTAGTGGTGAAATTAATAATTTGGTTATTTCGACACTACATTATCATTCAAGTCGGAGTATAACTCCACAGAAGTTAAAAAAAAAGGAAAAAAATATTAGGTCCTTCCCACACTCTTCTTTTAAACATATCCCATTGGATAGTCCTTTCCATCTTGATCATTGTGATACCTATCATTTTTAACCTTTTTCCTCACCTTATGGACCCATACCCTTCCTGACACCCTTACTTCCCACTTATCCCATTGGTCTCCTCTTGTTGTCCTGATCATTGTGGTATATATCACTTATTTGATTTTTTGTTCGTGGAACCACTCATCAAGAAGAAACCAATCAGATACAAATTACTGTCATTACTTCCCTTCAGGCCCAAGTCAATGGGGACATTCTGACCATTCATGCAAAAATGGACCTTATCCAAGAACAACTCAGTAGTCAAATTGTTGAAGTTCATTCCTCTCTACACCAATTCATGAACAAATTCCAGGTTCCTTCCTCCTCTAACCCACCTCTCTATACTAAAGGTATCGAATCCAACCATCTTCTACACTCTCCTTCCAAATCCCTACCTCATGACCTCTATCTTCCCAGAGTCAAGGTAAAAAAATTTGATGGATTGGATCCATAAGCCAAGGTTACTTAGATAGAAAATTATTTCTCCTTGCATGGTATCACTGATGAGTTAACCAAGATTTGTTATGGAATTCTCTATTTTGAACTAGGATGATGTAAATGATGGAAATGGTGTCGAAATTCACGCCAAGGGTATGTTTCTTGGTCACAGTTTGTTGTAGAGCTCTATAAACTCTTTGACATAGACACCCACCATTTAGGATGTTTGACCAAGTTGAAACAGTCTGGAACAGTGGAAGAATTTATTGTTGCCTTTGAGCACTTAGATTTCTTCATGGAGGGCATGACATATGCTTTGGGAATTATTTATCAATGGCCTAAATGAATATACGCACAGGTCACCATGTCTCACCCCCATACTTGGTTGGAAGCCACTAAGCATGTCAAGGAGGAATGACATGTCTTCTTGGCCCAAAGCGGAAAACCGAATTTTGTTCCCCGCCCTAAATCCTTCAGGTTGAAGACTATAAATCAGGGGTTCATAGCTTCCTTTGAGTTGGAGTTGAAAATCAAATGGAGTTGTAGCTTCCTTCTGGTTGGATCCTCTAAACTAGGGGGTTGGAGCCTCCCTCTAGTTGTAGCTGGAGAATTCAGGGATTTGTATCTTCCTTTCGGTCGGTTCCTGTAAATAGGGGGTTGGAGCCTCCTTCTAGTTAGTGATGGAGAATTTGGAAGTTCATCTTCCTATGAATGTAATCTTTGATATATAAGAAAGCATTATGTGGTTTTCTCTCATTTGGTTTTCCACATAAATTATGGTGTATTGTGTATATGTGGTTATTTTTATGCACTGTTGATTGGTACTTCTCATGATATATTGAATGCAATCATAAATGATATATTGTCGATGAAGTTAATGTTCTGATTAAAAGTATTAAAATGTGCTCAATATCGATTCACCTCCCCTCTCAGTATTGGTGAATACTCCAACAATTGGTATCAGAGTTGGTCCTTTAGAAAACAGTCTAACCACTGAAAGGAATATCATGGAGTGCACTAAAAATGGAACACTAACATTTGATGGTCAGAACTATTCCTTCTGGAATAGAAGGATGAAACGTTTTTGTAGGCACAAGAATTTGATGTATGGCAAGTAGTAGTAGATGGATACACGATACCTTCCACTCCCCCAAAAAATAAATTTGGAAAGAAAGTGAGTGAAAACAATTCAAGGGTTACGAATTCTATCATGAATGGCATGGCTAGCTCAGTATATGTCAATGTTAATAATTGTGACTCTGTAAAGGATATTTGGGACAAAATTCAAAATGTCTACGAAGGATATGCCAAAGTCAAAGGGGCCAAGCTTCAAACTTATAGAGGTCAATTTGAACAGCTCAAAAATGAAGGAAGATGAATATATTGCAGCTTACATTCAGAGAGTTGATGAAATAGTGAATTCCATGAAGGGATTAGGAGAAGAAATCAAAGATCCATTAATTGTTCAAAAGGTACTAAGGTCCCTTCCAATGAGACTTGTTCCAAATATTTTATCCATAGAAGAAAGAGCATATTTAGCTACATTAAGTATGGACGAATTACATGGAATCCTTACAGCTTATGAAATGAAAAAAGAGCAAGATAATCCATCCAAGAAGGAAGTGAATTTCAAATCATCCAAGAAGAACAAGAAAAAGTCAAATCCAAATTGTAGATCCAACAATGAATCAGATGAAGATGAGGAAATGGCCAACTTTGTAAGAATGTTGAAGAGAGGAACCAACAAGTACAAAGGTATGATTCTTTTAAAATGTTTTAATTGTGGTGGAATTGGTCATTTTTCTTATAAATTTCCTTATGCTAGATATTCAGATAATGAAGAAGAAGAAGTTCCCAAGAAAGAAAGAAAAAAATATAAAAAGGGAAACAAGAAAGAAAACAAAAGGAATTTCTTCGAGAAAATCCTTTACCCAAAAGAAGAAATTTCTTCATCTGATGAGGATGATGAAAGTGACAGTGACTCAGAAAGAGTATTTTGTATGCCTATGGAAACTCAAAAAGGAAATCCTAAAAGTGATGAAGAAAAATTTGAAGTGGTTCTTGAGGAAAAACTAATAAGTTCTTTAACTAAGGTAAAGAAATAAAGGAATAAAAACAAGTCACTCAAAGAAGAAATGATCAAGCTAAAGGAAGGTTCTCAAAAATCAAATAAAAATTCTAAGGAAGTTGCTCACTTAAAAATCAAGGTAAAAGAAGCAGAAAAGAGAGAAAAGATTCTGAAAATCCATCTTAAGGAAAGATCTGAAGATTTAAACAAGCTTGAAACATAATTCATCCAACAAGAAAGAAGACTTGAAGAATAAATCATCTCCTTGAAAACCCAACTTGAAGAAGAAAACAAAACGAAAGAAGTGATGCAAATCCAGATGATAAAGAAATAAAAAGAGTGTGAGAACCTTGAAGAAGAATTTGTGTTATTGAGAGTTGAGGTCAACAAGCTCAACAAGAAATTGAAAAGTTCTCAAGTACTAGAAGCCATTCTCAATAGTCAAAGGCCATGCAATGACAAGTCTAGACTAGGATACCAGTAAAATAATTTTGAGAAATGTTCAAGCTCCATGACGAAAGAAACAAAACAAAAGAGGTACACAGAAGTCATCAGAAGTCCCAAGCCTTCAAAGAAGAACATTAAAGTAATGGAAGAAGATCATACAATTAGAGGAATGAATACAAAAGAAGTGTATTTCCAAGAAGACCTTATACCTTCAGGTATCAAAGAATATTTAATCATCGAGAATAAGACAACAAAAGATAAGACTTTGATCAGCTAAGACATGAATTCAGAAAAAACTACATCACAAAGAGGATCATTTTCTTCCAGGTATCAAATTTTTTTTGGGGCCATTGTTTTACTTGTAATAAATTTGGACATAACGTTGTGAATTGCAGAGATTATAGAAGAAATGTTTAAGAAATAGATGCTTATGTGGAACCCCACAATATTGAATGTTACAAGTGCATATCTATGGACACATAGCTCAAAATTGTAGAAGAGTGATGGAGCCTTCCATGAAGGAAAACATTGATGTCAGATACAAGAAGGTTTGGAGAAGAATATAAAAATCAAAGAAGCAAGTGAATGAAGAATAGGTCCCAGATATCGTACTCACATGAATTTCAGTAGTGCAAGATCATGATGAATCTGCAAGCCAAGAGGAAGATGCCAAAATTAAGGAAGATGATGAAGAGGAAGATGTCATAATTCAAAAAGATAATGAATCTATAGGAAAAGAGGAAGATGAATCAACATCAGATCATTTTGAAGTATTATTCTAAGACATCTAACTTAAAGACTCCCAGTAATGTGAATGATGAAGAGGGGGAGTCTAAGAAACAACACATGGGTCAACGTTCTATGCAGTTGAGTAGCAGAGTCATGGAAAGTTGTTATGACACATTAACATATATGATTTCATGAGATATTTGGAAGGCCTAGTAGAGAGTAAAAAAACATTGATTCAAAGAACATGCATAACTATGGATGAAATCATATTGACAACCAGTGAAAGGAACAACAAGACAGGGGAAGAGAAACTGTCAGTAGCAAAGATACCGTCAAAGGGAAATTGTTGAATAGTGTGATCATTGATGTGTAAGCAGTGAACATGACAATCCATGAAGAAGGAATCTTATATGAATGATTTTAATATATGTCAGTGAATTCAAAGAGGAAACACCAATGGAAAAGAAACACCGAAAGAGAGGAAACGAAGAAAATACAAGAAGCCCCATATTGATCTACACGACATCCTGCAGAAAATTCAAGGGGAGAGAAATCGTCAGAGAGATAGAAATAAATATCACAAGCATGAATATGGTGGGAGACATGGAGAAAGGGGGATTTACCTTTTTCCCATGATGTCAAAGGGGGAGAAAGAGAAAGATCATGAGAAAAATATCAAAATAAATAAGACAAGGTGAGAGGCTCTAAAGGGAGATACCCTTTGTCATTGATGTCAAAGGGGGAGATAAACATCGGGAGAGAAAGATGAGGAACAATGGTCACAAGTGGAGTATGAGTCTTGGGGTATGAGTATTTCCATCAATTCTGAAGGGGGGGATTTTTGGATAGTTGATTTTCATTGATGTCAACCCTGGTCAATCCTAGAAGAATCCATGAAGAAAGGTTGGAAGCTTTTAGAAGTGATGGGTGTATTTGGAGAAGTATCCAAAGTGGTCCCCATATGGCTTGTATTTAATCATGGTCATCATGAGAATATTCTTTGAAGAAATCTACAATAAGCCCTGGAAACATGGCTAAGTGGTTAAGTGGTTAAGAATCCCCAGAGGTGTGGTCATGGAACCTAAAGTTGTTTGACGAAAAAGAGGATGAAGGACATGGCCCATGCATGAAAAACCGACATATATGGATAGTCCTCATCATGTCATTTCCAACGATAGGTGGTATTCCACATGGTTCGTCACAGTTGAGGAGTTATTCCCTCTTGAAGTCGAAAGCCCCAAAGTATGATTAAGAATCCCTAAACAGTTGTAACAAGAAGTTAGAAGTCATTAATTAAATGGTAAAATGGTTATAAAAAGAAAGTACAGGTCGACCCTTAATTTAAGGAAAGAAGTCACTTGGAAAAGTATAAATACACTTCAAGGAGCCTCACATTTGTACAAGAAAGTTTATTGAATATCTATCAAGTGTAGTTGTGATCTCTTAATGAATTTGAGATGGTGAATCTAAGGTAGCGAAGGAGTGCGAAGGAAAAGGTCTTGCAATTTCATAGGGGAGTGAAGGTTTTATGAAAACCCTAATTTAGCTTAACCACGTGGGTCAGGCTAAGGGTGTCACACAAGGCACCCCTGCATGTTATACAGAACTCATCCAACGAGGCCTTGCATGATGACTAGGTTAGTCCCACGAGGTTGAGGCATATTTGAGAGAGATGCTCATTCCTATATGCTAAAGTTAATAAAGGTATGAATGTATGGAATATAATGCACCATATCTATTATAGGATTAAAGGTATGTCGATATGCATATTTTGAGAGATATATTTTGGTAATGTTATGGTACATTCTTGAGGCATGTCTTAGTGATGTTGGTACATGTTGAGACACATATTGGATGTTATGGAATATGTATGAGGCACATCTTTTGGTACTTGGTTAAGGAACATAATTGATGTTATGATACATATCTTGGTACATGGTTGATGGATGTTATGGTACAAATTTTGGTACATGGTTGATGGATGTTATGGTACATGTTTTGGTACATGGTTTATGGATGTTACGACACACATATATTAGCACATGAATGGTGATCTTGGTATATGATATATGTGAGTGGATCTGGTTTTATTTTATGATGATGTTGATAATGAGATATCAATATCAATGATAGATACAGTGACAGTGATAGTGACAGTGACAGAGACTGTAACAGGGACAATGACAAGTTGGATTATAGGTTTATTATCAATGAAAGTGATAGTTCAGTGATAGGTTGGATAAGAGGTTGATTATTAGTGACAGTGTCGGTGACAAGTTGAGTCTACACTTATATTTCAGGGAGGTAGGATGGGGCAAGGAAAGGTGGTTGCAGCCACTTACCAGTTGATGTTGGAGAACACGTCAAGTTAGAGCTTCCTTTAGGTTGGAGCCTTTAAATTAGGGGGTTGTAGTATCCTTTCGGTTGGATCCAGAGAACACAAGAAATTGGAGCTTCCTTCAGGTTGGATCCTCTAAATCAGGGGGTGGTATCCTCCTTCTGGTTGGAGCCAGAGAACACATGGATTTGGAGTTTCCTTTAGGTTGGAGCTTGTAAACTAGGGGGTTGGAGCCTCCTTCTAGTTGTATCTAGATAATTCAAGGAGTTGTAGCTTCCTTCAAGTTGGTGCATGTAAATAGGGGGTTGGAGCCTCCTTCCAGTTGGTGTTGGAGAATTTAGAATTTGGTGTTTCCTATAAATGTGATCTTTGATATATAAGAAATCATACCATAGTTTTTTTCCATTTGGGTTTACACATAAATTCTGGTGTATTGTGTATATATGGTTATTTTTTATGCATTGTTGATTGATATTGCTCATGATATATTGAATGAAATCATAAATGATATATTTTTGATAAAGTTAATGTTCTGATTAAAAGTGGAAAAAAGTGCTCAATATCGATTCACTCCCCCTCTCAGTATTGGTGAATATTCCAACAACACAAGGTTTCAGTGCCACATTTCTTATACAACAACTTTTCTAGTGACTCATCTAGTTTTTGTAGAAACTATTTCCTGTACCCCATTTCCTCTAAAACAACGTCCATAACCATAACCATCAGAATTTATCTCCTTTACTTTAGCAGAAACTTTTTCAATAACTACCTCTTCATTTGTTGAAAATATTCTAGTAGCTTATGTAGCAACATAAAATCTACAAAACATTTCATGAAAATAACATCTAGACCACTAAAAGTGAATGAGATGTGTGATATATCATTTTGTGTCATAGATTCTCCTACATCAACATGCATCTTGTATGTCATAAAACATTGTTTTTATCGTTTTAAATCCTTTCTAAGAGTTCTGATAGGAATATTTGGTGGAGTTCCAACTCCTTAGTAAATAGTTCCCCATAATTCACTGGATATAATTCCTCTATGGCTAGTCCCCTGAATACCTCTAATTAGAGTAGTAGTAACACCAAAACTACAAAACAACCCCATAACTTAGTGGAAGCATTGTATTAATTAACCGAGTGGTAATTCAACAGAAATAATGTATTAATCATCATCATCTATACAGAGTAATTGGAAAAAAAACATCTTATTTCATCGATAATTACTTTCTACTTCCTTGTATGGGGGAGATGTGTAATTCCTCAAATATTTAATATGGAGTGGACAAGTGGCATTTAAAAATATATTAATAACAAAAAAAATATCACAATGTGAATCATAAATAAAATATTTCAATATATATATATATCAATTGAAAGTAAAAAAAATTCTTATAATTAAAACATTTCAACACTATATTTTTTAATAAAAAAGAGATGTGTAATTCCTTCCATAATCAATATGGAGTTGTATATATATATATATATATATAAATATATATATATATATATATATAATAATAAAATATTTGTTTAATGTACTAAAAAAATAGTTTAAATAGCAATCCTACTATTTAAATTTTCTTTGAATGACCAAAAATTAAATATCTATCAATGCTAAACAAAAATAATTGATTTTTTTTGGTTCTAATTTAATCTCCAAAAATTATTTCATTCTCTAATCAAATAACATCAAATTCACTTTGATGGGTAATTAATATTGGCTATACTATTCTACTATACTCTTTCATATTTTATAGCTAGTCCATATCCCAATTTATGCTTTTGGGTTTCTCTATTTTGAATTTGGTAAAATTAAAATGTATCAAAACAACACACTTTTGACTTTAATTACCAAAATTTTAGTAAAATTAAAATGTATCAAGATTACACATTTAACTTTAATTACTAAAATTTTGGTAAAATTAAAATAAATCAAAACTACACGAAGTTAATTTTAATTATCCAAAATATCTAAATGAGTTTTTTTTTTACATTTTATGAAATGAAATTCAAATATAAAATTTTGGTAAAATTAAAATGAATCAAAACTACACTAAGTTAATTTTAATTATCAAAAATTAAAATATTTAAATGAGTTTTCTTTTATTTTTATGAAATGAAATTCAAATATTAAGTAGTTTAAAATAATTATATCTTTATCACAAATATAATTATCTGTCAATTATAAATTTAATAATTTATCATTTATTTTAAATAATAAAAATAATAATAATTATTATTATTATTATTATTATTATTATTATATATATATATATACAACCTGAGTGGGTCTAATGGTTAAGAACATGTGTTTATTCTTAAGAGGTCAAAGGTTCAAATCCAAGGGGATAAGGTATATATACCTTTGTAAACTTTATCAATTCAATCTTTGACCTTAAAAATAGATTATTATTATTTATTATTATATATAATCTTAAAATAAATAATTAATATTATTTAATTAATAATTAATACAATATTTAATTTATATTATTAAATATAAATATTTAAAAATTGAAATAAATGAATATTAATATTTATATATATGCATTTATAATAAAGATTATTTTATTTTTACATTACAAAACATTAAAGTATCTATCTAAAAATATAGTGAATTTAAAATATGTTTCTAATTAAGAAAAAAAAATCAAATGTAATTAAATTTAACTAATATTATTTTTATATGTAAAACTCTTTATATTTAAAAATCTTCAAGTTAAGATGAAGATAAATAATTTTTTTGTAAATTTTAACTTAATGAAAATATAGATGAGTAATAAAATATTGATAATTAAATGATTAACCAACATAAATCCATATTTAATATAAACTTATTATTCACCTAAAAAAATCAAATTCACGAAGGTGCAAACCTTTTTTATAATGCAAAACTGGAAGAAAGCTTTGAACATCTAAAGATTTGATCCTTTTCTAAGCATGATATATATGAAATAAAGATGGAACTAAGCCAATCCACTCTTCCAATTTAATTCTTTGTAAGATCATAGTAAATTATTAACATAATAATTATTGTAAAATAAATCAAGACATCCAACTACATACAGACTTTTTGAATTTCCATATTTATAAATTATTTTGTATAATAGAATGGGTGTATTCTTTATTATTATTCATGATTTATATTATTAATAGGAATGATGATGATGATTAACGTCCACTAAGACCGAATTGATCTATCAGACCTTAAGAGGGTAAGTGATTACTTGTGATTCTTTAGAAAGTGCTTTTCATCTTCAACCTTTTTAGTGTCACAAAGGTGACACACTCTTTCATCCCATGGAGTTTTATGAATTGACCAACGCCGAGTTTCACTATGGAGCTCATGAGAATTTGTTCTTATCTTAGCAATGTTTATTATTTTCTTTGCGTTTGGCAAAACAGATAGATAATTTTGATCTTCTAGATTAGGGTTGATTACATATTTATAATACCTTAATTTTCTTTTTTCCTCTAACTCTTTATCACACCACATTTTCTCCTTAAATTTTGATTTGACGTTTTTTTTAATCGTATCTTTATTCTGCAAAATGGTTTCTTCCATGATTCCCCAGTAGTTTATCCAAGACTGGGCGTCTTTATGCCATCCTCGCTTGAGTTGATGGTGGTTATAACTTGATTTTGAAGCAATTTTAGGTAGCCTCATGTTTTCCATGTTGTTTAACTTGTTTTATACATTAGGTATCTAGTCATACCCATGCTCTCAATGGGGGAGAGGCTTGTTTCTAAGAGGAGGATGGGATAGGGTGTATTTCTTTTAATTTTTGAGATTATAGGTTATAAAATTCTTTTGTATTTTCTCTATCTTTCTCCAAGATTCATGAGAGATACTACAGCCCGAGACTTCACATCCATAAAGAATAACAGGTGTAACAAGAGTCTCAAAGAAGAGTTTCTTCTTATCCCAACTCCAAAGATCAGTTGATTTACTATTGTTTTCAAGCCCATAATAATCATTTTCTCAATGTTATAATTCCAATTGAGCTTGTGGTCAATATAAATTCCAAGATATTTGTATGAAGTCACTTCCTCCAATTTTTTGTTGTCATATACAAAGGTATCATAAGGGATCTTATTGGATTTAATAATCATGACCTTAGTCTTTTCAATATTAACAGTCATACCCATATTGGAGCAAAATTCCTTGAGGATTCTTAGTTGGTTTTCAAAATCATGGGGACTCCTTGCCATAAGAACGATATCATCGGCATAAAGAAGAAGATTGATGACTATACTAGTGAGAGTAGGGCCGACACAACCTTCTTTTTCCAAGCATTCTTCTAACTTGTCAATGTATATGCCAAAAAGGGTAGGGGACAAGGGATAACCTTGTTTGACTCCGATATTGCAGTTAATCTCTTTTGACCACCCATCAGTGTTTTTAAACTTAGAAATAACGTTCTCATACATCCTTATTGCAGCAGGCCTCAACTCGAGAGGCACTTTTATCTCTTCCAACATATTCCAAAGGTTTTTCCTAGGGACCATGTCAAAAGCTTTTCTAAAGTCAACAAAACAACAAAAAATATTGGTTTTAGTATTGTGGAACTCCTTTGCAATGATCCTAAAGGTAACAAGATATTCCACAGTTGAATGATATTTCCTAAACCCAGCCTCGCCTTTAGCTCTTTTACCGTGACTTTCTAGCCAAAGACTAATCTTCTTTTATAAAATAATTCCATAAAGCTTGGCTAAAATATGGCTAATCATAATGGTCCTATAATTAGAGGGAATGTTTATATCCCCATTTTTAAAAATAGGAACAATGAGGCTTTGCATCCAGGGTTTAGGGAAGCCCTGCTTGACTGCTAAATTGAAGAGCTTGTGTATGTGAGGATTGACCTTTCGATTTTAAAAATTTCAGCTTGGTAGCCTTCAATGTCCTTAACTTTCCCATTTGTGAGTTGCTTAACCCCGAACTCTATGTCATCTAAAAAGAAAAACTTCTTTCTTTGTAGGGACAATAGGAATGGTGTCCATGGCATTAGGGAACTCGTAAAGACTTTTAAGGTAGGAATTTCAGTCCCTTAAGGGAATCCTATTAATTTCTTTAATATTGTGTTTTAAAATTTATCTCCATAACTTCTTAGGATCCAACTTGTATAGTTGTGAAAGTTTCTCTTGTCTTTTATTGATATAGTATCTTTTTTTCCCTATAATTAAGGCTTTGTACTTTTTGATCTTTGAATATATATATATATATATATATATATATATATAT
>JZKD02S1747397.1:255344-291733 GCA_000966675.3 Picea glauca | reverse complement strand
TAAAAAATGAAAATGAACAAAAAACAGTTGCTAAGCAACTATGTCCTTCACCCCAAGAAGACCTCACAACTATGCAAGTTTGTGCTCTTTGAATATTTTGTTGAAGATGTAGATGTCTGCACGGATCTGATGAAGTATATGCATCATTGATATTTCCACACATATCCACTTTAGCTTCTTGTAATGAATAATATCCAAATAAATTTTGGATGAAATTTTGAAAACCAGGCGGTCATTTCTAGAAAAAGGCTGAATTTTTGTTGATTTTAAAATGATCACAACTTCAGTTTTCAGACTCCGTTTCGGACATTTGTTTTTTTTAAATTGAATATTTTCCCGAGAGGAATTCAAATATCCAATTTGTTTCTGCAAATTGTGATTAGAAAATATCAGAATGGAGTCTGATGTGAGCGAATCTCCTTTTGTCTCCTGACATGCATGCATGGTGCATGCAAAAGTGTCTGCATGTGACTATTGAGATCCATTCCATATATATTCCACATGAATTTCAGAAACTAAATCTGAAATGGAGTAGACATCATCTTCAATTAATGGAATACAAATTTCTGCAAAACATTTTGTAGAAGACTCTTCATAATAAGAGACTTGATCTTCTGATGGCTTCTCTTATGGTTCTATCTGTTTGACCTACTGCATGAAATCTTCACAATATTATTTATTCCCAAATAGAACCTCCAATCTGGTCCATAATTTATTTGGAGTTAATCCTTGTGATTCTTCATATACTTGATGGAAAAGTTTGGGAGAAACAAACATGATGATACTTCCTATGGCCATATCTTTTCTATTAAGAAAGTCATTTTTATCATCGATAGAATTAGGATCTACTTCCATTGCCATAGTTATTTGGTGCATCTAAGATGAGGCAGAATTTTTGGCTTCCATTCAAAATATTTATGAGGCATGAGAAGTATTTCCGACGAATAATCCATCTTTTGTTGTCTTCAATCTTTTGTACCTGCAAAAAATGATTTGGTGTAGCTTTTTATTAGCAATATGTCGGCTCTGATACCATGTAAATGTGTTGAACCTGCACAGAATAGATCTAGCTAGAAAATACTACACACATTTGCAGAGAGAAATTGAGAAAGAAGAAGCAAGATAGAAATAATGGAAGAATTCTCATTAACCATATTCCACACTCAAAGAGTGAATAATTTACAATATCTATAGGATAAATGAGTAACTAATGAGCCATAGTGTTGGTCTATATTCATCTGGACACACACCAACAATTACAAGAGTAAACTGCCACCTAGTCTAGTCTCTTAGGCAATTATGGGAGTGAATTGCCACCTAGCTGAGTTAACTAGTCAACTAGTCTTCAGTTAACTGACTGAACAAAGAGTAGTAAGTTGGTGATGATCCCAATGTTTCATGGTGAAAAAAATAATGAAACATCTAAATTCAACTCAACTTGTCAAACCAAAGTGTCAACTGAAAGAGAATATTCTCCAGGTGGAATATTCTCCCCTAAAATATAGGAGACTGGATAATGACTAATTATGACTAATAAATAAGGAATAACCTTAGGAAAAATAAATCCTAGGTGTGTGTGAAGTAACTCCAACAGGCATGACATGGAAAGTGAAGGAAAGGCAAGGCATGGCATGGAGTGGCAAGGCATGGCATGGAAAGTGAAGGAAATGTGAGGCATGACATGACATGGCATGGAAAGGCAAGGCAAGGAATGACATGGCATTACAAGTGATATAAGGTAAGACATGGAATGGAAAGAAAAGGAATAGAATGGAAAGGCAAGGCATGACATGGAAATGAAATGTATGGAATGACGAATGAAGGAAATGCAAGGCATGTCCTGGAAAGGAAAGGTATGGAATGACGAGTGAAGGAAATGCAAGGCATGGCATGGAAATTCATGGAATTGCATGGAATGGAAATTGAAGGCAAGGAAAGGCATTGCATGGAAAGGCATGGCATGGGAAGTGAAGGAAATGAAAAGTATATCATAGTATGACATAGAAAGGCATGGCATGGCATGGCATGGAAAGTGAAAGAAAGTAAAAACATGGCATGGAAAGGAAAGTCATTGCAAGGCATGGAAAGTGAATGCAAAGAAAGGCATTGAATGGAATGGCATGGTAAGGCATGGCATGGAAAGGAAAGGAAATGCAAGGCATGGAAAGGCATTGCATGACTAGGAAATTCAAGGCATTGAAATACAATAATACCATAACAACCATAAAATGAAACCAAAATTTAAATAATTCATAAATCTAAAATATCTTTTCAATTATTCCTTTTACAAAGTTATGGTCATTCAAGTAGAACATCGGGATCACTTCTAATATTGATGGTCTCCATTAACTTCTTTTTCTTCAAGTAAAGCAAGAAGTATCATACCTTTGATGATTTCTTACTTGGAATTGTTTATAGTTGGAGGTTTGTACCAACAACCAAGTTCATAAAGTGGTATATGAATTCACCTGGTCTATAATCTTGAAATACATAACCACCTTTCTTATGTGATCTTTTATCTTGTTTCATATACTCTCCTTTAATAACCATCAAACCAATTAGAAATTCAATGAATTCAGAGTCTATTACTGATCGCATGTGGGTCTGTTTTCCCTTTAAGAAACATGCCAACCAATAATAAGTGCCCCATTCATTACCTCTTGAGGAAACCACTGCATATATGTGCCTTGCAAAAAATGGAATGCCAACATGTGAGTCCACTAAATGACCAAAGCATAAAGCATTGATGCTAGTTATTCAAAATTTAATAGAAGGTTTCAATGAGCCTAGCAGTACATGATCTGAGACATTATCATAATCTACTGAAATAGTTGATTGGTCCTCCTCCAAATGGGATAATTCCATAGTTATACATTGACCAATGGGGATTGATACATGACCCCATCTATCAACCCATTCTATCAATTCACAATCATCCCACTCATTACTACTACATGGACCACATAAGCAAGAGAGTTTTCTCGTTCATATTTAAACTATATCATTTTTTGATGTTCTAATTGAATGGAATCCACGAATTCCTTGGATTTTTTTCATTCATACCACTCTGATCAACCTAAATCGAATATCTCCAAAAAATATCCATGTACATGTCATTTCTTGTGTGATTTGTATTCATGGTTTCTTGTTCCCTCTCTCATTACTGAAGAATACCATTCAACAATGGATTTTGCATCTCGAATGAGGGAAGTAGTTGTGAACTTCATTTATTTCCCATGTAACACTCTTTTTCTACATGCACCTACTCCATCATACTCCCCTTTCATCTTCCCAGACTTCAAATACTTCCAAATGTGTGGTACCTTGAGTTTTTTGTGCAACATACACAACCATTGAAATACACGAGAATTTTTTAACTGGCCTACACAACCATCTGACCAAATCTAATGTTGATACATCTATGTGTTCTTCTCCTTAAGGTGCTTGTAAAACAACTAAAATAAATGTTCTACATAGGCTAAGTCATGGAATCTATCATCGCTTATGTAGAAGTGATACTCCTTCAATATAACTCAATTTTCATCGTTACTATCTGGCCGATGTTTGTATGTGACATGGACCATTATGTTGATCTACTCTGAGTGATAATATTGGATTTGAATCTCATTTTCTGGTTGAAGGGCGTAGTTCTCAGCAAAATCAACCATTGATAACATAATACCAACAAGAAATGTATATCTACATATTCTAAAATCCTTGTCCTACCATCAAGACACATGCACATGTTGAACATATTGTTATGTCTTTTCAATGAAGTCCTTCATCAATTCACATACTCATACCCGAGAAGTCACCAATTGTATCTTTTTTCTTTCCTGTCCTCTATCAATATCATATGCGACATATTTAAAAAATTTCAAGGAAACCTCCCTCCTCCCCAATTCATACTCACCGCTTACATGGATGCACTTGCTTAGTAATGTCATTCCACCGCACCTGGGCATGTCCCATCTAAGAAATTTTTTTGATAAAATGTACAACCATTTGGCCTTGTACACAAGATGATGTGAATAAAGTCTCTAGATGATGATGACGATAATATAACTGAGCATTCCTACAAAAGGGTGTTACGTAAAACAAGATGTGTGTGTGTGTGTGTGTGTGTCATAATAATAACCATACTCAATGTGATATCTACAAAAACATGTGTTACAAATTGTGTTTATTAGAACATACCAAGGCTTGAATTTATGGAAATATCTTTGGCCCAAGTCAAGTGCACTATGTATTGTCCTGAATCTCTCATGCAATTTTGTATATGTAATTTCAAGAAAGTGTTTAATATGGGGTTCATCGTATCTAGATTCCCTTCTCAATTTTAGTACATCTTTTTGGTTGGAAGAATGCCTAGTGTTCTCATGCCAAAAATCATGTACTAGTCCCTTAACTACTCCAATTAACTTCATGTCAGAACAAGGTATCCTACGAGTGAAGGCCCACAAATATGTTGGGTCACCTGTGTCGAGGCTATCTCATCTATGAGAATACTTTCTAAGGGTTTTGACATTGTATTTCATGAGATGAGAGGTTTTTGGTAGCGAATGATGTTTTCTTGTGATGTTGCTGGCAATTGATTGTGACAAGACACATTGGGCTTCATTGCAATATTTAGAACAAGATTTCTTACCAATTCTTTGAAAATCATCTACAAGGTTTCTAACAATATGATGACTTGTTTCTAAAATTTTGACTATTTTAATGCCTAAAATTCTCCTAATAGAAATCAAACTTCTATATTTTAACAAAGCCAAAAATAATTGACATTTATCAGCAACGGATTTTGGTTCAAAATATTCTTTAATGATTTTATAAGAATGATGACGAATAGTATGGTTAGGTAACTTACCTTCAATTGATGCTAGACCACTTTCATCAACTTGAATGGGTTTATTAGTACTTCGTTGCACACTAATCAATATAGGTAGGGACGACGCACCCCTATTTTGGTACTCTTGACCTCCTTGTCATGGAGTTAACAATGTTGCAATTATTTCCCATTCAATCACTGACAGATCAAATCTGGGAGGAGAGTGGACATGGGATTAACTAGTTTCTAGAATTTCTGACTATCCAACAAGAGGTTTCACCACAAGAAATTCTTCACCACAATGTTGTGCACTAGTTGCATCTCTAATTTCATCCATTGTATAATCAAATCTAAGAAAATCCTCCATCATCTAGTCATCCACAACAAGTTGTCTTGATGAAATACTGCATGGAATGGTCTCTATTTAACTCCTGTGCTTTTCTTGTGGTGATGGAAGAAAAACAATCGTGGCATCTATTCCGCTAGAAATTGGATTTCCCTCTTCTTAAAGCTTACGCTTTGACATATGTAACTTTTATTTTTATCTTTCCTTGAGGAATTTATTTCTCGAATCCATCAATTCCCCATGTTTAAAGAGAAAAATAGGCTTCCAATCACCCCAACACAATGTTTTCTTTGTATTACACAAGAAGTAACATCTAACAATTCCAATTCCAAGTGGACAAATTTGTCTCCGTATTAGAAAATAAAACACAACTAATAATCCAATTCCAATTAGACAAATTTGTCTCGGTATTACACAAGAAAACAAAACTAACAATTCCAATTCTAATTGGACAAATTTGTCTTGGTATTACACAACTAACAATTCCTATTGGACAAATCTATCTTGGTATTACACAAGAAGACACAACTAACAATTCCAATTAGCTCATAAAACTCAATTCTATCCCAGAAGGACTGAGGTAATACACTAATAAATTGTTGCATCTTTACTTTTTCATCCTTTATGTAGGGAACATACCTTATCAATTCAAGAAATTTGTTGATATATTCATCTACTGTGATTTGTCCTAACTTGAGTTCATAGCACTCCTTGGTCTTCCCATCAAAGTATTTCTATGATAGATACTTCTTCTTGAAGTTTCTCAAATTGTTTCCATGACAAGTCCTTCTCACGGATTCCTTTCACATTCCTAAGGTCCTCCCACCAAAAGGAGTCCTTTCCATTTAGGTTGAAAATTGCTATTCGAGCCCTTAAGTTTTCAGAGTAGTCATGTACTCTGAATTACTTCTTCAAGCCAAGAAGCCAAACTTTTTCTTCTTCTCCCTTCTTAATTTATCCATCGAAAGTGGGGGGTTTTGCTTTCTTAAACTCTTCAAGGTCATGGCTCTTGGAATGTTTCCTCTTATTTATTTTCCTATGGGAATGTGAACTAGTTTTTCTACTAGAAGAATCCTTGGAGTTTTCAGTTTCCTCACCAGAGGATTCTTCCGATGAGTGTCTCTTGGCTCCATGTTGGACCTTCTTGTAGGTTCTTCTCCTTGTCTGGCCACTTTCAGGACCATGCTTTTGTATCTCAAGTCGAATTTGGTTTTTCTTAGTATGATGTTTGTCCACATGACTAGTTTTTGGTCCATGTTGCAATTGTCTTTGTATATCTGATAAGATTTGTGGTAGGACTACGTTAATTTCAGTTTTCTTTTCTTGTTCTTTTATCAGCCTTTCATTGTCATCCTTGCAATTCTGTAATTATGCCATGAGGCTTCTTACGGTCTCAGCCAAATGTGGAGGGTTTTCCACTGCCCTCCTCTCATCAGATTATTCCTCTCTATTGTGGGATCTTTCCCCCAACTCATGGTGTGTCACCATCCCTTACATTGTAGTTTTCCTACTGTCCACTTATTGCTTCGGCGCTGGTAACTTTTTTTTATGTTAGCTTATTATATTACTAGTTTATGAACAACACATACAATTTGTAAGGTGAAGTCATATACTTTAGGTGGAACACTAATCACATAGTCCAGTCTTTCAAAAACATATAAAAACACTAGACATTCTCATTCCTCTCTTCAGTAGTGATTTAAATAATATTCTTTTGAAAGGGTAAGATAGGGTGTCACCTCGAAAAGTTCTCTAATAAGATTTTTATGTGACTCATTCATGAGCCAATGCAGGCCAAGTGTTGTTTGCTTCTCTGATACCAATTTGTAACACACGCAACCCTAAGTACCATTTTTAGGGATGGGGCATCAAAATTTATCTTTCCTTAATCATCTCAAATCATTTCCCTAAGTTCTTTGTCCTCTTATGCTCATCAATATTTGTGTAACACCCACTACCCTACTCAAATCCGAGATCTGGATTGGGAGATACACCCTTCCAAATCTCTTTCGGTCTTATTAGTCAAGGTCCATGTGGTGCCCACGTAGGTCCATCTTGTTCATACCATCCCAAGTTCCCTGAATTCCCAGAATCCCCAATGTTCCTATATCTATGATGGAATTCCATCCACCGTCCAATCCAACGGTGGAGCTTCATCCTCGTATAACACATAATCTTAAAGAAAATTTAACATTTGACGTTGAATGCCCCTTTTTTGTTCTATGCCCATATCCTTCGGAGTCCTGAAATCCTGAAGGAGCCCAAAATATTTCCACGTGGCTCCAGCCTTCGGCCCTTTCGGCTTATCTAAGATACTACACCCCAAACCTCTGGGATTCCGAAGTCCGGGACTCCAAAAGGGTCCACCCTTACACATGATGGCATATTAAATGCAGAGGCAAGGACAAGTGGGTCTTGAGTACTCCAAATGCTAATAGTCCAATTTAATATGTGCTAGGGGGTGACACGAGGTAAGTCAGAGATGACACATGGCCCCATCAGTGGGTGACACATGTCACGTTCTAATGGGAAAATAGGTTATGTGAAAAGTACAAATCAAGGTGAAATGTGGCACATCGAACATGGGTTCACATCACCCTGGGTGACATTAGCGTGCCATGTTACTCCGGACAGACAACCTTCCAATTCCCCTTATATTTCATGGTCGATATGTTTCCACATAGATCCATGGATGTACAGCCTTCGTTACTTTGTAACTTTAGCATTCGGGGAATCCACTATGTGAATTCCTCTTTTCTGCCTGAGTGGTCAACGTCGAACTGACCACAGTCCAGATATGACGGTCAGGAAGAGTCCTGAAGCATCCTCAGATCTAAGTCTCTTGTCACTTCACGAGTTCATCATTTAGGGGTTCTTCTCTCTTACCACCCCCTTTCTCCCAGAGCGGTTAACGTCAGACTGACCCTGGTGTAGATCCAACGACCAGGGAAGATCCTGAATCATCCCTAGCTATACGGTTCTCATTAATTCGTAGCTCCGAATTTCGGGGGCTTTGGAGTTATGATAGCTCTATTCTCTTGAAGTAGGACTTCACTGAATTCATATACACTAATATTTCCACTAGTTCATCGAAAAGTTTACAGGTTTCTCAATGGACTCCCCAGATCCACTACTCACATTAATTCACAAATTTGACGTTCAAGGAATTTGGTGCTATGAAACCTATTTTCTCCCGAAATGATCAACGTCGGACTTACCTTGGTGTAGATCCAATGCCCATGGATACTCTTGAATACCCTCGGATCTATGGCTCGCATTACTTCGCAATTGGTAAGTGGGTGAGGGTTTAATGGTGGGATAGAGCCCACGGTCATAGTTAAGGGAACTGCCAAATATCGGTCCACCTCAAGGCTAACCATAACAATAAGTTGTCTTCGGCCAATTTGAGAGTGGTAAGGCCATAACACCCTAGAGCTTTGAACTCCTGAAGTCCGAAGCCAGAAAATCTTAGATCATTTCGGGCCTAGCGCAGGGTTCTGTTGACGGGTCTTAAATCCCTTGCTTCAACAGTAGGAACCAAACCCACCACTGAGGCCCAATTAAACTTTGTAGCATTTGAATATGGAATGGTTCTCCAGATCTTGCGATCCGCCCAATTTATCGATGGGCTTTGTGTTTTCTTGTTAAGGCTCTTCCTTTAGTTAGGACTATTCTCTTCTGTATTTTCTCTTGGGTGGGACTGGTAGGATAAATGCAAGCTATTATAAACCAACTTGATAGCAAACAAGATTAAGTTTTAACTACCGGGGAAGAGGCTGAGCTTGGGATAACCCGTTCCTCAAACATGAAGACAATGATTCTATACCACAAGCCTAGTATTAATACATCAACCATGTGAGCATCCAATTACTGTCTGAAAAACTAGTTATCAGAAAGAGAAAAACATATATGTAATAAGATAATGGAAAGAAAAATAATTCATCTACCATAACTATTCATCACATAATAAAAAAACAATTTTATCTTCATCATTAAAGAAAAGAACATCAAAACATTGCACTAGATAACTCGACAACATAATTAATTTCTCTTACTCATTACTGCATCAGTCATGAAACATGATAGGAAGTAGTTCTTCTCCAAGTCTAATCACATGCATCTAATGAAAATAGTTTGTCTTTGATCCATAAGGACTCCTCGCTTCATAGCAGCTTCAAAATAATTCTTAACAACCAAAAAGGAAAGAATTCTTACAACAACCATCGACCCTTAACTAATTGGTCGATGTCTTTATTTATAATATGAAGTTTAACTAGAATTAATGGCTAAGCGTAATTTAAGCAAAGAAAAAATTGCCACGTGTTGTTATCTTCTAACAGTTTCTTTAACAATCAACCCAAGATATTTCTTGGAAAGGGTGAATTCTCTCATATTCAGTCCAACTGATAAATAGTTCTCCCCAAGTTTGGGCCTATGGAAACCTATGTTGTTCCATCAGAGCCACACATATTCCCCTGATGTCTACTGCATGTGCCTGGTACTTTATGAGACTGAAGTTCAACTACTGTAGCATGGTTCGGGCCTTGATTGAAGGTTCTTCAAATCGTTTCACTTGCCCTAACCTCACATCGGTCATCTTTGTGAGCTCTTCAATCCATAGCGAGTCTTGTCTGGCATGCAACTTGACTACATCGCTTAAGTTGACAAATTTTTTGAGGGTGTCGAACTCGGGAAGCCCGACATCCTTCATTATTTTTTTAATTTTATCCCAGTTCTTCTTGCATATGGTTCATTTCTCTTGGATATCTCGATGTGATTCCCGAGACATCTTAGCCCAGTACTCGGTTGATCTCTTCATGCGATTAACACTACTTTTTCCCACCGTATGAATGCCATATTTTTCCTTGTATCGACCATGTTGGACTGCCTCAATGTATTCGAGTCTTTCTACCGCTTGATGTTCCTTTTCATACCATCGATCCATCTCCTTGCATGTCACGAATTCCATGAGAGTGTCCTCCTGGAACTCAGCCACGTTCATGGTTAACAGGGTCCTTTCCTTCTTGAACTGGTTGTAAATTTCTTCGAACTCACCTTTCAGATACACAATGATCTGTGTGGTGCCTCTATAGTATTCGACTAGATGATGCAAGTGTTCGAGATCCTTTAGGGTGGTGGCTAGTTCCTTTTCGTCTCTCCTGGCTCTATCCAAAGTGGCATCAGAGAGGGCCTTTCCCACACCGATCAGTTCATTCGTCCGGGCCTCTGCTATGTTGATTAAGTTCTCCTCTGCAGTAACCAAGATGGAGTGATCCAACGTGATCCTTCTTTTCTTTATGGTCCTTTGAACAATGGCCTTTATCTTTTTAACGTAGGATATCACATAGATATCTGCTATGTTGATTAAGTTCTCCTCTGTAGTAACCAACATGGAGTGATCCAACATGATCCTTCTTTTCTTTACGGTCCTTTGAACAATGGCCTTTATCATTTTATTGTAGGATATCACATAGATATCTGCTACCTCGACTACCGGCTCTGGTATCTTCTGATCACCCCATGTGAGTGTGTTTCCCAGGCTACCAGTGGTGTATATTTGTTCAAGATTGGGCTCTTGAACTTCCTCGTTGTGCCTCGTGGGTCCATATTCTACTTGTTTCTCATCGGGGATTTGGGTATTGGGAAGAATAGAGACATCAGGTACAGACTCATGACTTACTTTCTCGTTGGCCACCAAACCGCTAATTCTCATTTGCGATGATTCTTTCTTTGATTCCTCTGATTCGAGCTTGTCATCTAGATCTTCTTCAGTTTCCAATGCATTGGGTCCCTTTATGTCAAGGCCACTTTTAGCTTTTGTTTCCTCTGGCGAGACCTCATTGTCTTGAACTTTGGGCTCAGGGGAAAAAGTCTTCTGAGGACCTTTTTCCTCTTGGACATGCACAGGGGTGTCATGAGATGGCTTCGGGATCTTGTTGTCACTATATATATGTATAATGTTCCTCAGGGTATTAATCTCTTGTGTTTCTATCAACTCCAGGCCTGTCTCTGGTTGAATTGTCCCGCCCACCAGGGGATTAATCGGTGATGTTGTGGATTTAGGGTTTCCTGACCCATTGGTGTTATCGAGATTTATGGAACTGGGGTTGCTTAGCTCCATTGCACCACCTTCTCGGATACTAGTTAGAAGCGCAGGTGTCATGATGAGGTATGGATCATCCTGCATATGCTTTGTTAGAAATTGGCTTTGTTGCCACAAAATTTTACTCATGCCCTATGCAAATTGAATTTCAAGGGAATCCCTGGTTTGTACTGGAGATTCCTGATAATCCCCTGCCACTTCGATGTCTTCTTGGGGATTTCCCATTTCTTCGCCCAGTTCAGATGCTATCGTTCCTTCTCGGTTCCTGAGAATCTCTTGATTTTTCCTCTCCAAGGACGTCTCTTTCTCTTCCAAACTCATGGCCTTGAACCTGGTTTTTCAAGGATCAACCATCCTTGCCACCACCTCATTCTATTCTTGAGTGTTTTCGGTGAAAATTTCATCTTCAAACTAGTCATGGGCATAAGGCCAACAAGATGATACCTGTGATGTGTGTTGTAGGACCAGGCCCTTAGGATCATGTTTGCAAAAATGACCAATTTTGAAATGGAATTCCAATTGGCTTAGCCCTTCTTGCTTAGAATGCATGGTGTGTTTGACATGTAGAAGCCAATATGAAACCCATAAGGTATGAAGGCTCGCTTCTTGTCTTTTACTAAAGTGGCATTATATCCTTGTATAATGGTCTGATAGAAAATTTCCCCTAACACTAGTCGATTCGGAACATATATGGGTAATAAATGGGGTGCCCCTGTGGCACCGAAAGCCCTGATGTAGGTCTCACATTCATCTAGATACTAGTGACCTACTTTCGATATAACCTTTTTTGCTTCATCTAAAAACCTTGGGCACTCTTTCTTGAATAGCAAAGAATGAATGCGTGCAATAAACTAGTCACAGATAAGAGAATAGGATTTTTTGTACCTATTTTCCCATAATATGTTGAAGTATGCATGGACTAGGAGTTCATAGGAGTGTCAGTTTAAGTTCATTCCAGAAAAAACATTCCTGGCACAGATGACGTCTAGCAGATACGAGGCCATGTAGAAGGAGAGGGTTTCTCCATCTTTCGGTGTCTAGGCTTGTCATATACAGGTACTCAACTATTTGGAGATGATGGCACTCCAATTGAAGCTTGTGCCTAAAATGTCCATTGTATAAGCTAGAGGCATCCAAGCCTCTAAAAATTGGGGATAATATTTCTCCCCATGCAACCTGCAGAGAAGAGCCATCAGGTATATGTATGGTTCCCTTAGATTAGCCATCAGATACCAGTCAGTAGTCCGGTTCATGAATTTTTTGTCTTCCCTCCACCATGACTCCATGATTTTGTTGGTGTCGTGTGTTGCATAAAAATTTACAATGAAATCAGTGCTCAACTTTTCTTCCATCTCCTTGACCTTGTAGTAAGTCTGGACCTCCGACAGCAAGAAAATCCTGACGCATTCATCATTATTATCATTAATCAAACATTTTTTTGCATCAGTGTGGTCAATGAGCCACTTTAGGAGCTCAATGCAAGGGAACACCGGAGTCCATCTTGCCACCATGTGTAGATAAGCCTTACAAATATTTGGGAGGACATCATCATCAAGTCTTCTTATATCAGGGTCATTGTGCAGGGTATAATCGAGAGGTTCTTCCCTTTTGATTTTCTTGAACAATTCTTCCCATCGAGGGACTACTGCTTTGGCTCCAATGTTCGTCTCTGTGTCTCCGAAGGTTGAGGGCTAGACAAAGGCCTTCTTGGTGGTTGTCTTAATTACGGTCACTGGATTTGGAGAGAATTCTAATTGGCTTACAACTGCTAGGAAGGGGCCATCTCCTGCTTTTGGTTCTTGCAACTTTGGTGCTCTTGGGGATTTCTTGGTGGAGGGTTTTTTTGGAGGCATTGTTCCTACAATTTAAATGGCCCTTTAAGCAGGTGTACAGAGAAGTGTTGGGTGGGAACATATAAAATGAAGCGTAAAACACCACAAGTGGATAAATACTTGTAATACTTGCTAAGATAGTTTTCTAATACTCATTGAACCTTGGACGCATTCCTCAGATTGTTAGCCTTTCTCTTCTATGTGTTATGAACTCCTTGCCGCACAGAATAGGTTCATACAAAATAACTCAAAAGAATATAATGGGAGGGGTCCTATCAGTTGTATCAATCAGTTAATGTGAGTAATGAACTTAATTTTAAACAAACTACCATCAGATCTTTGAAAATAAATTCTAACTCGATTGACAACGGAGGCATGGAGGGAGGTGCATTGTATCGGCAAGCTTAAATGGTCCCTTTTGATTTGCGCACGAAACAACAACTAATGCATGATATGTAGATCAACTAACACTTTAAATGTGTCGTACCTAACATATCTAACGACTAAAACATTCCATCACGTCATGTCTCTCCGGTGTATAGATTAGGGATTTGCTACTATCTTTGTGTATATTTTCATTAATGTGCTCCTAGTAAACACTCCCGACGCCGATGGTATAATGGATTAGGGAAAGTTTAAGAGTCTAGATTCTTGGTGGGTTATCATCTTTGTAAATATTCGATGCCGAAATCATTTCAGGAGTCGATGATCGGTAGTACCACTCTTCTCCTTGCGTGATTCTTACTCTTCTCATTTTTTATGTCGATGTCAGACAAATCGGTCTTCAGTGATATTCTTACTGAAGCTTATTTGCCAAAAGAGAGAGAATTTCATCCGCCGGCATTGATGAAGATCGTTCTTCGGCGGTATTGGTTTTCACAAACATTTATTATCGCACTTACATATCCCCAATGTTGAATCCCTTAAGCGCGTCCAGAGACGGTGTGACTGTTGATTTCTTAAGTACTTTCTAAATTAGTCTCCTTTAAAATTAAGGTGATTCTTTATATGTTCAGGCAGAATTTACACAATTCAAACATGAAAACATAAAGATAAGCATGAGCAACAATTTTATACTGAAACAGATAGTGCAAAAAATTAAGTGGTACCCAAAAAGTATAAAATGGACATAGACTTCTTTTAGGGTGTGTTGAGTGCTCAACAAATGGCGATTCATTGGGCGAAAGTAGAATCTCTCTTCTTCTTTTTTAAATTTTATTGGAAGTATTGTTTTAGGTCTTGTCCATTTACTGGGAGGGAATCAAGTTCCCCCTTCAGATTCTGCAACTGATAACTGCCTGCCCCGATCTTCTCAACCACCTGGAAAGGTCCAAGCCATAGATTCTAAAATTTAGAATGTTTCCCTTTTGGTTCATTTTCTCTATCCCACTTCAGGACTAAGTCTCCTACTTGAGAGTTCTTTTCTTTAGTCGTATGCTTATTGAACCATCTTTTCACTATCTTTTGGTGAGGTAGGAATTTTGACTTATCCTTTTCTCTTTATTCTTCCAGCATGAGCAGAGTGTTAATTCTTTGTTGCATGGTTGATGAAGGTTCTTCGTTGGAATCTTGGGCTAGTTGAAGAGATGGAAGATAGAGCCCATTTGGGAGGATGGATTATTTCCTGTAGACCAAAAATTATGGCGAATTTCCTATAGCTTCTTTGGGTGTGGCCCTATCGGCCCATAGAGCATTATGGAGTAGACTATGCCAATTTCTTTGGTTATCTGCGACCGTATTCTCTAATATTCTTACCAGGTTTTTATTAGTTGATTCTGTCACACCGTTTCCCTGAGGATAATAATTTGCAGAGTACTTAATCATCATTCCTTTTCCCAGAGAAAACTCCGTCAATAGGGTGGAAGAAAAGTAAGTTCCATTATCAAAGATCAGAACAGAAGGGACACAAAACCTTGTGATCATCTGTTGTTCTATGAATTGGATTACTACCTTCTCATTTGCATGAGTCAGAGGAATGACCTATGCCCATTTCGTGAAATAGTCGATGGCAGTAAGAATGTACTTGTGAAATTTTGAAGAGTTGGGTGTAATTTCTCCTATGATATCCAACCCCCACTGCTCAAAAGGCCTAGATACAATCACAGGTTGGAGTGGGATTGCTGCTCTCTTCTCCTTTCCAACACTTATCTAACAAGCCTCACAGTTTCTAGCATAAGTATGAGCGTATTTGAACATAGTGGGCCAATAATAGTGGGCTCTCATAATCTTATGAGCGGTGGTGTTTCCTATGAAATGTCTCCCGACGAGGCCATCATGGAGTTCCTTCAGCACTTTGTCTGTGTCTTCACATTTGAGACATCTTAATAGTACTCCATCATAATTGATCCGGAAAAGAACCAAATTTATAAGGCGATATAGTGCAGATTTTAATTTGAGGGCACTCCTTTCTGTAGGGTTGATATTTTCGGGACAAGTCTCGTGATGTAGAAGATAAGTTAAATACTTATACCAAGATTCTTTTCCTAGGGATATGTATGATACTTCGCCAAACCATAGTTCCATTTCATTCTCCCGTCCAGAATCTTCATTTACTTGATCCTAGGCTTCAGATGCAAGCTTGCATGACCCTTGTCCTTTTACTAGTTTGGTAGGTTTTATATCGAGATCAAATTCCTGGACTACTTTCGTCCAGTTCCCTCTTCTTTCTCGACTTTCTTGTTGGGTAAACAAGGATCAGACTGCAGGGTGTGGCACAATCACTTTAGTGTGATTCTTGAGGATGTAAGACCTAAAATGCTTTACTGACTTATAAAACACGTAGGCTTGTTTTTCTATAGAAGGATAATTGAGCTCAGCTCCTTAAATATTAGTACTCATAAATGACACTGGGGCTTCATTTTTTTCATCATCCTTATGAGTCAAAACTATAGCTAACGATTGGTCAGAGGCGAAAGTATAAATGGAAAAGTCTCTATTGAAATAGGGACTTCGCAACACCGGGGCTCGAGATATAGAAGATTTGATATTTTTGAAGGTCTCTTTTCTCTCATCATCCCACTTAAATTTGACATCCTTGCGAATCATATTTTGTAACAGTTTGATGATTTCTATGAAGTCAAGAGTGAACTTCCTCACAAAATTGATTTGCCCAAAAACGTACGGCATAGATTTCTTGTTATGGGGTAATGGAACTTGAGTTATGGCCTTAATCCTTTTCGGCTCTATGTAAATCCTTTCTTGAGATATAATGTGACCTAACAACTTACCTTCCTCGACACTGAAGATAGTTTTCTTTGGGTTTAAGTATATACCGTATTTCCTACACCTTTCGAAAATCTGAGTTAGGTGTTGGATGTGCTCTTCTCTATTCTTTGAATATATTGTTATGTCATCTAGATACACAACCACACATTTATTGATTAGTCCCTGGAAAGCCACATCCATGGCCCTTTGGAAGGTCACTCCTGCATTAATTAACCCAAAAGGCATGTGTTTATAAGTGAAAGTTCCCCAGTTAGTTTGGAAGGTGGATTTTAAATGATCTTCCTCTGAAACTAGGACTTGGTTGTAACCTAAGAACCCGTCTAGTAGAGAGAATATCTTTGAGCCAGACATGGTTTGCAGGAGATGTTCCATCGGCGGGACTAGGTAATTGTATTTTTCTGAAGCTCTATTGAGGTTCCTAAAATCTACACATAGGCGGATTTTTCCCAACTTTTTCCTCACCGGAACAATATTTTCTACCCAGGTGGAATGCCTAACCTGGAAAATGATCTTGGAATCTAAAAGTTTATTTAATTCCTAATACATGAGAGGCTCTAGGGATGGGTGATACTTTCAGAGCTTCTGTTGGGAAGGTTTCACTTTGGGTTTTAACGGGATGGTGTGTTGAATGATGCGGGTATCATATGTTTTCAAATCCCTATAGGACCATGCGAAGATATCCTGGTATTGCCTGCATAATTTGAGGTAAGATTTCCTCTCTTCCTTAGATATAGTCTTGCTGAGATTCACATTCTTTGGGTTTTCTAGGGTCCCAAGGTTTATAGTTTCATGCAGGGGACAAGAGCTACCAGTCTTTGCATTTTTAGGTCCCTTAAATCGCTCTTTCAGATCAAACAGATTTTTAATATTAGCTATCCCTTTCGGGATTCTTTGAGCCTTCGATTTATCCATAGGTTGTCCTGTCTAAGGATCAATTTCTGTTGATTTCTCTTGGAATTCTTCATCGTCAATAATGATATCTTTGAAATTGTCTTGGTTGGTTAAGAATTTTATAATCTGTTCATCTCCTTCAAAGACTTTCCAATTGGAAATGTTATTAGGTATCGACGGTTTGTAGAGAAGGTTCACAGTGAATTAGGATGCCTCATAATCTTCTAAAGGCGACAGCCTAGAAGCGATTGTGTCCAAGGAGTCAGCAAGAATATTTTTTTCTTTGGGGATTGTTGTGATATTGAAAGCTTCAAAGTAATCTATTAACCTATGCACCTCCTATTGATAGTTCTTCAGGTGAGGAGAATTGCAATGTATAGTATTCCTTACTTGTCTAACAATAATTTTAGAGTCTCTGAAAACTTTCAATTCTTTGACATTCAAATCTATGGCTTTCTTTAATCCTTGTACCAAAGCTTCATATTCGATAGTGTTGTTGGTACATTCAAATTCTAGCCTATAGGACAATAAATGACGTTTACCTTTAGGATCGATGAGGATGCACCCTGCTCCTGACCCTTCTTGCGATTTAGATCCATCAAAATAGAGGGTCCAAATTTGTGAGCCAAAATCACTCTTTTTGTTTCCCTTATTAGTTTCTTTTTCTCTGACCTTTTGTTCTACAATCTCTAGCGTAGGGCTTTGATAGAAGAGGGTGTCTCCTGTTGGTATCGGTGATTTCTCTTGGAAAAAAAAATCATAGTTTTGTGTAAGAGGAACATCGGACAAGAGAGGAGCGAATTTTCCAAAGTAGGAATCGCATAAATAATTACCCAGTATGGGGAAATCTTTGGATAAGGGTTCGTTCGGGGTTTCTAGATCAATGACCATATGTTTAAGATATCTCTCCCTATCGATTCTGATCATGTTCTTGTATCCCTTCAATGGTAGCCAAATGTGTGCCCAGTCTGTACTAAAGTACCTATTTAGCTTTTCAGACCAATCTCGACTCAGTAATAGCCCATATGCCTATGGGATATCTACTACGATGATGTCAATCACTTGCACGAATATGGGGTGTGTCGATATTCTGATCATCACATCTTTGAGTTCTCCTATGACCTTGACCTAGGTCCTATCTAGTTGTATGACATGTTTATCACTTTTGAGAGGTATGGAATTTAATGTTTTTCAAATAGACAAGGGAATAACGTTGGAAGACTCTCTAGAATCTACCAAATAGTTATGAAGGTTTCTATTGAAGACTTTGAATGTTAAGAGGAAAGGTGGGACAAAAGGATTTTCCTTTCTATCTCCCAAACACGTGTTAACAGTTGGTTTTCCCACCAGATCTATGGGAGACAGATTTCTTTCTTGATCGTTACCCGTCGTCGATTTTTCTACTAGATTGAAAGCTTATAACATAAAGTCCTTCTGTTGAGGAATCCTACATATGTCCATAACTGATATATTGGCCTTTAGCTTCTTCAAATGTTCGACCATGTTCTAATATAGTTTGGGGGATTCCTGGGTATGAATGTGTATAGGATTTTTACCAAGAGCGAAATATGCTTTCGGTCGATCGGGCGTTAACTTACTTTTTAAGGCTTGGGTGACGTCGGTATCTTTCGAGCTAGGTGGGCCCTTACTACGTGTCTATACCACCGAAACTTCCACAGGTTGTTCCTGAGACTCAAACAGGTCGTCGGACAACATGATTAGGTCAGGATCTCATATCAGCATGGTTGTATCATGTGGTGGGTCAATCTCTTCCTGGTCAGCAATATTCATAACCAAACTACTTGGTTGTTCGGTTAAGGAGACTTCATCTAGAAACCAATTGGCCATCAAATTCATGGTATGTACCCATTGAGGGAAGTCTCTTTCAGAGTGTTTTTCTTGATGATAAGTACAAAAAGAATCAAACGCAACATTCCCTAGATCAATATGTAAGTTAGTTGAGGGAGGTTCAATTTATTTGAAAGGCTGGTTCCTTTTAAAGAAAGGCTTATAGGTCCTTTGTCCTAGGTTTCCCTCTCCTGCATTTATCTTCATGTCTATGATCTTGTTTGATAATTTATTAACCATGCATTGTATATCTTCTATATCTCCATTACCCTTGTTGGGAGCCTGTTCAGTTGGCTTCCTCGATGGTCTAGTTAGAAGGAGTCCCTTCCTGGGAGGGGGCTAGGCCTATTTCTTTACTAGAGAGGGCTGGCCTTATTTACATCCTTTCATCTGGAAATCTATTGTCTTGGCCTCTTCAAAAATTTCCTCCTGGGTTTTCTTAGAGACTCTCTTTACAAACATATAAATAGAAGCTGAGAGTGCGTTACCATAAACCTCAATCTACAACTCTTGAATTGGTTTTGACGCAGGATGGAATTTCTTTAAGATGGTCATGAATCTTTGATTGAAATCTTTGAACCTTTCTTTTGGACTCATGGTGGTTTTCAGAAAACTCATCCATCAGAGCTCCCCTAGTAGTTTCCTTTGCAAATCTATCTAGAAAATCTTTCTTGAACTTGGTCCAGCTAGTTATAGATCCTACTGGCAAATTAAAATACCACGTGGAAGCTCAATTTTCAAATGTGTAGGGGAAAAGTCTGCAGACTACGTCTTCATGTTGAACGTTCATCAGTCTAATAGTGAGTATAAACTTCTTTATATGATCTTCAGGAAAACCTGAAGTCTAAGGGTCGTACTTGGGAAGAAACTTTTGCGGGTGTCAGGGAAGATTATGTACTCGTCTAGGGACAACCATGACGTCTCCGACCAACCAAGGTTGGTTGTTCTGAAGCAGGTTTTCCCCTTCTTTCTCATGGTTATTATTACCTTCCATATCTTCAGAATCCAATTCGAACTCTTCTTCCAAAAATTCATTTGGCTCAGAGATGTCGTCGGTTGGCGTTTTGGGTATCAAATCAAGAGGTTCTTGGATTTGTGTAATTGTAAAATCTATTGATTCTTCTACATAGTGTACAAAAACCTCGTCGAGAGTGCTAACCACTAGTCTTCTTTGTTTTTTTCTTCGAGGGAGTATGGGAGATAAGGACAATTCATCGATCTATCGAGCGTGGGCTCTTGTGATTCTCCTAAATTGATTTACTTCCTTGTGAGGAAGGGCATAAGGTATTTCAGGGTGAAAAGGTTCTTCCTCGGGCTAGGGTGAGTTACCCTCTTCGAGAGTACTTAGGGTGTGTGGAATGTTTGTTGAATGACTAGCCATGCATGTGGGCCGTTATGAATCTGTAGGATGTTTCAAATGCTATATAAAATATATATTCAACCATGCATTATCAGGCCCTCCTTCTAATGCCAATTTTGTTGATGGGTCTTAAATCCCTTGCTTCAACAGTAGGAACCAAACCCACCACCGAGGCCCAATTAGATTCTGCATCATTTGAAGATGGAATGGTTCTCTAGATCTTGCGATCTAGACAATTTTTTGATGGGATTTGTGTTTTCTTGTAAAGGCTCTTCCTTCAGTTAGAACTATTCTCTTCTGTATTATCTCTTAGGTGGGACTGGTAGGAGAAATGCAAGCCAGTATAAACCAACTTGACAACAAACAAGATTAAGTTTTAACTATTGGGGAAGAGGTTGAGCTTGGGATAACCCGTTGCTCAAACATGCAGACAATGATTCTATACCATAGGCCTAGTACTAATACATCAACCATGTGAGCATCCAATTACTGTCTGAGAAACTAGTTATCAAAAAGAGAAAAACACATATGTAATAAGATAATGGCAAGCAAAATAATTCATCTACCATAACTATTCATCACATAATAAAACAACGATTTTATCTTCATCATTAAAGAAAAGAACATCGAAACATTGCACCAGATAACTTGACAACAGAATTAATTACTCTTACTCATTACTGGATCATTAATGAAACAGGATAGGAAGTAGTTCTTCTCCAAGTCCAATCACATGCATCTGATGAAAATAGTTTGTCTTTGGTCCTAAAGGACTCCTCAATTCATAGAAGCTTCAAAATAATTATTAACAAGAAAAAAAGAATGAGTTCTTACAACAACCATCAACCCTTAAATAATTGGTCGATGTCTTTATTTATAATATGAAGTTTAACTGAAATTAACGACTGAGTGCAATTTAAGAAAATCAAAAATCACCACGTGGTGTTATCTTCTAATAGTTTCTTTAATAGTCAACCCAAGATATTTCTTGGAAAGTATGACTTCTTTTGTATTTAGTCCAGATGATAAATAGTTATTCACAAGTTTGGGCCCATGGAAACCTGTTCTGTTCCATCAGAGCCGCATGTATTCCCTTGATGTCTATTGCATGTGCCTGGTACTTTACTAGACTGGAGTTCAACTTTTGTAGCATGGTTCGGGCCCTAATTGGAGGTTCTACGAATCGTTGCACTTGACCTAGCCTCGCATCGGTCATATTTTCGAGCTCTTTGTTCTATAGTGAGTCTTGTTTGGCATGCAACTTGACTATGTCACTTAAGTCGACAAATTTGTCAGGGGTGCCAAACTCGGGAAGCCTGACATCCTTCATTATTTTGTTAATTTTATCCCAGTGCTTCTTGCATCTGGTCTATTTCTCTTGGATCTCTTGGTGTGGGTCTCGATACATATTAGCCCAGTACTTGGTTGATCGCTTCATGCAATTAAGACTACTTTTTCCCACCGTCTAAATGCCATGTTATTCCTTGTCTTTGCCCTGCTGGACTGCCTTGATATACTCAAGTCTTTCTACTACTTTTTGCACCCCTTCATACCATCACTCCATCTCCTTGCATGTCACGAGTTCCATGAGAGTGTCCTCCTGTAACTCATCCACGTTCGCGGTTAACAAGTGTCTTTCCTTCTTGAAATCATTGTAAACTTCTTCGAACTCACCTTTCAGATACACAACGGTCTACGTGGCACTTCTATAATATTCTACCAGATGATGCAAGTGTTAGAGATCCTTTACCGCGATGGCTAGTTCCTTTTCATCTCTCCTGGCTCTATCCAAAGTGGCATCCAAGAGGGCCTTTCCCATGTTGATCAGTTCAGTTGTCTCAGTATTTATTGTGTTGATTAAGTTCTCCTCTATAGTAACCAAGATGGAGTGATCCAATGTGATCCTTCTTTTCTTTGCGTTCCTTTGAATGATGGCCTTTCTCTTTTGATCATAGGAGATCACATAGATATCTACTACCTTGTCTACCGACTCTAGTATTTGTTGATCACCCCATGTGAGCATGTTTCCCAGGCTACTGGTGGTGTATATTTGTTTAAGATTGGGCTCTTGAACTTCCTCGTTGTGCCTTGTGGGTCTAGCTTTGACTTATTTCTCATCAAGGATTTGGGTATTTATTAGAATAGAGACATCATGTATAGACTGGTGACTTACTTTCTCGTTGGCTTCCAAACCGTCGATTCCATTTTGCAAGTATTCTTTCTTTGATTCCTATGATTCAGTCTTTTCCTCTAGATCTCCTTCGGTTTACGATGCATTAGGTCCCTTTGTGTCAAGGCCACTTTCAGCTTATGTTTCCTCTTGTGAGACCTCCTTGTCTTGAACTTTGGGCTCAGGGGAAGAAGTCTTCTCAAGACCTTTTTCCTCTTGGAAATGCACAGGGGTGTCGTGAGATGGCTTCAAGCTCTCGTCATTACTATATATATGTATAATATCGGTCAGGGGATTAGGCACTTGTGTTTCTATTGACACCCGACCTGTCTCTGGTTGAATTTTCCTGCACACTGGGGGATTGATCGATGATGTTGTGCATTCAGGGTTGCCTGACCCATTGGTGTAACCGAGATTTATGGAACGAGGGCCACCTTCTCAAATACCAATTAGAAGTGCAGGTGTTATGATGAGGTACAGATCATCCTACATTTGCTTCATTAGTAGCTAGCTTTGCTACCACAAAATTTCACCCATCCCCTGTGCAACTTGAATTTCAGAGGAATCCCTAGTTTCTACTGGGGATTCCTTATAATCCCCTGCTACTTTGATGTCTTCTTGGAGATTTCCCATTGCTTCGCCTGGTTCAAATTATACCATTCCTTCCCGAGTCCTGAGAATCTCTTGAGTTGTCCTCTCCAAGGACGTTTCTCACTCTTCCCAACTCATGGCCTTGAACCTGCTTGTTTAAGGATCATCCATCCGTGTCGCCACCTCATTCCAGTATTGAGCATTTTCTGTGAAAATTTTATGTTCAAACTAGTCATGGGCATAAGGCTGATAGGATGATACTTATGATGTGTGTTGTAGGACCAAGTCCTTGGGATCGTGTTTGCGAAAACGACCAGTTTTGAACCATAATTCCAATTGTCTTAGCTCTTCTTGCTTAGCATGCGCGGTGTGTTTGACCATGTAGGAGCCAATATGAAACCCATAAGGTATGAAGGCCCCCTTCTTGTCGTTTACTAAAGTGGCATTACATCCTTTAAGAATGGTCTAATAGCGTATTTACCCTAACACTAGTCGATCGGGAACATATATGGGTAACAAATGGGGTGCCCCTATGGCACCGAAAACCCTGATGTAGGTATTGCATTCATCTAGGTACCAGTGACCTACTTTCGATATAACCTTTTTTTCTTCATTCGACAGCCTTGGGAACTCTTTATTGAACAAAAAAGCATGAATATGTGCAATAAACTGGTCACAGATAAGAGAATAGGATTTTTTGTACCTATTTTCCCATAAGATGTTGAAGTATACATGGACTGGGAGTTCGGAGGAGTGCCAGTTTAAGTTCATTCCAGAAAAAACATTCCTGGTGCAGATGACGTCCAACAAATACGAGGCCATGTAGAAGGAGAGGGTTTCTCCATCTTTCCATGTCTGGACTTGTCGTATATAGGTACTTAGATGTTTGTATATGATGGCACTCTATTTGAATCTCATTCCTTAAATGGCTTCCATATAAGCTAGAGGCATCCAAGCCTCTGAAAAATGGGAACAATCTTTCTCCCCATGCAACCTGCAGAGAAGAGCCATCAGGTATATGTATGGTTCCCTTAGATTGGTTTTCAGATACTAGCCAACAGTCTGGTTTGTGAATTTTTTGTCTTCCCTTCACCATGGCGCAATGATTTTGCTAGTGTTGTGTGTCACATAGAAACTTACAACGAAATCAATGTTCAACTTTTCTTTCGACTCCCTAAGCTTGTAGTAACTCTAGACCTCTGAAGGTAAGAAAACCACAATGCATTCGTCATTATTGTCATTGTTCAAAAATTTGTGTGCATCAGTGTGGTTAATGAGCCACTTTAGGAGCTCAATGCAAGGGAACACTGAAGTTCATCTTGCCACCATGTGTAGATAAGACTTACGAATATTTGGGAGGACATCTCATCGAGTCTTCTTGTATCAGGGTCGCTATGCGGGGTATACTTGAGGGGTTCTTCCCTCTTGGTTTTCTTGAACAATTCTTCCCAGTGAGGGACTGGTGCTTTGGCTCCAATGTTCGCCTTTGTTTCTTCGAAGGCCGGGGGTTGGATGAAGGCCTTCTTGTTGGTTGTCTTAATGAACGACACCAGCTTTGGAGTGAATTCTAATTGCCTTGCAACTGTTGGGGAGGGGCCCTCTCCTGCTTCTAGTTCTTGCATCTTTGTCTCTCTTGGGGATTTCCTAGTGGAGGGTTTCTTTGGAGGCATTGTTCCTGCAATTTAAATGGCCCTTTAAACATGTGTACAGAGAAGCGTTGGGCGAGAACATATAAAATTAAGCGTAAAAAAGCATAAGTGGATACATACCTGTAATGTTTTCTAAGATAGTTTTCTAATACTCATTGAACCTTGGACACCTTCCTCGGATTGTTAGCCTCTCTCTTTTGTGTGTTCTGAACTCCTTGTCGCGCAGAATAGGTTCATACAGAATAACTGAAAAGAATATAATGGGAGGGGTCCTATCAATCATATCAATCAATTAATGCAAGTAATGAACTTAAATCAAAACAAACTACTGTCATATCTTTGCAAATAAATTTTAACTTGGTTGACGGTGGAGGCGCGGAGGGAGGTGCATTGTATCAGTAGGATTAAACGGTCCCTTTTGATTTGTGCAGGAAACAACAAATAATGCACGATTTGTGGATCAACTAACACTTTAAATGCTTCGCACCTAACATATCTAAGGGCTAAAATGTCTCATCACATCGTGTCTCTCTGGTGTATAGATCGAGGATCGACTACTATATTTTTATATATTTTCATTAATGTGCTCTTGGTAAACACTCCCGACGTCGATGGTATTGGGGATCGGGGAAAGTTGAAGAGTGTAGGTTCTTGGTGGGTTATCATCTTTGTAAATATCCGATGCTGAAATCATTTCGGGAGTTGACGATCAGCGGTACCACTCTTCTCCTTGTGCGATGCTTACTCTTCTCGTTTTGTATGCCGATGTCGAACGAATCGGTCTTCGGCGATATTCTTACTAAATCTCATTTGCAAAAAGAGAGGGACTTTCATCCGTTGATGCAGATGAAGAGAGGTCTTCGACGGTATTGGTTTTCACGAACATTTCTTATCACACTTACATCTCCCGGATGCCAAATCCCTTAAGCGCGTTCGTAGATGTTGTGACTGTTGATTTCTTAAGTACTTGCTAAATTAGTCTCCTTTAAAATTAAGGTGATTCTTTATATGTTCAAGCAAACTTTACACAATTAAAACATGAAAACATAAAAGATAAGCATAGGAAGTAGTTTTATACTGAAACAGATAGTGCAAAGGATTAAGTGGTACCCAAAAAGTGGAAAATGGACATAGACTTCTTCCAGGGTGTGTTGAGTGCTCAACAGGTTCCTAGGCCTTGGTCATATGGATCCTTAGATAATTCTCATGGGATGCATGCTTAACTCTTAGTCATGATTTGGTTAAGGCCATGGACTTGAGCCCTCGATCACACTGATGAAAGGTTTGAAGGAGACCCCCTCCCTCCACAGATATCAAATTTGGTAATCTTGCGAAGGTGAATAGAGAGGTCAATATGACTGAGGTGTTCCAACAAATTCTTCCCCAACTCCTATATTATCAAATCATTCCTTGGGAAGATTTTCCTAAGGGTTTCTCAACAAATATAGAAATCACATATTTGTTCTTAAATTCTTTTAAAGACCCATGTCTAATAGTTCTCCTTTTTCTAAGCAGAGGTAAATAGAAACCATGCAAATACAAAAGTTTACATAATAATAATAATCATTTCTAATGATTTATCAAACACGGTAAAATTTAACCATAAATACAGGCATTCAACCATCACTTCCACTCTAATACACAAAGCATGAAAATACTTATCATAAACCAAAATCGTGAAGCAACTGCTAAGAGGGGTTCGTGTTTCCCCCCAACCATAGGCACAACCACTCCTAAATGGATTTATCATTGGCCACCCCCTAGCTAGACCATGATTCTCTGAGAGAGACTCTTCTTTCTAGTTCAATGACAGTAAGGGATAGAGGTTACTCTCCTCCTCCCATTGGAACTTAACAAACGGTTTTCTCTATGCCAAGCAAGGGGGCCTTTAACGAGTACTTCCATAGTCACTCATCCTCTCTACAACCCCGTTTATCATCTTGGACTGAAAACGCTGCTAGCAACTTCTTGCACCCAGAATGAATTTATTTCTCAGTTCTCCTTCGAACCAAATAGATACAAGCACTCTCCTCTCTTTGGGAGATTAATCTCTTGACTCCTCTTCATCATTGACCCACCTCTTTCCATGAATCCCTTCCTTTATTTCCTTCTTCAACAATATTGTGTTGGTCTAAATCTCCAACACGTGGTTAGGTCAGGAGTCCTTGTAGATGGGTACTATGCCCTTCTCCTCATTAACTCTTGAGGAGGGATTTCTAACTACTAGCCTGATTGGTAATACATTTCTGGGTCAGAGGATTGTTCTGGGTATAAGTAATTAAATCCAGTAAGGTACTCATCTAGTGCAGGTCATATCAACCATTTATGGTTCCCCTCACCATCTCTCTCATAGCATTATGGTCTACCTTGGAAAACCCCCTTCAACAGTTATGAAACACTATCTATTTTTAATTAATAACATAAATACATACATTACATTTTATAACAAAAAGGTTCATCAAATCCAACATTCACACATATAGAGTATGCCACAGTCTTTTGGCAAGTTATAGTTATATTTACAAAATGGGGTAAAGAGTGGTATTATATACCCCCATGAGGGCCCATAAACCTTTTGGCATTTCATCTTCTGGGTTTAGGATTTTGGATTTTTAGGGTTTTCTCATTTATACTTTATCTTAAAAATGTATTTCCAACCTTATTGTAATCATCTTCTTGCGAATGATTGTAGTTTTCACATCTCTGTTCAGAGATAAGCTATCACCATTCTATATAGCTTGTGTGCTTTTCATTTTATAGTCTTTTGTATTCCATACAATCATTAATAGAATCTGAGTTTTACTATATTACTATGTTCCTTACAATATCTCTATGCATTTCCTAGTTATATCTCTATTATATTTATACCTTCATGTCACTCTCAAAATAATCATGATCATAAAACTATGACATTAAGTCTCTATGTGTGTACACAATATAAAATTGTATAGACTTGATGTAAAACAAAATATTAATTCTCTATGTTTGTATATAGATTATTACAAATTAGATTGTTTTCATCTAATTATGACTTTTTAAACTTATTATATATTTCCTTTTTTTTAAGAAAAAATGGAGAAATTTGTATTCATAAGCTTTGTAAGAGACCTTGTAAAGAGAGAACTTACATGCCAAAAATTCAGTGTTTACAAAAGTAGAAATATTAGGCTAGTAACTAGCTAAGTTGTCCAAAGAATCAATGAATAGTTGAGGCTTATACAAGGTTTTAAAATTCTTCCCATGATAAAGTATGTAAAATATTCCTAAGATCAAAATACATAAACAAAACATATAAAAATTAATTAGCTAGGGGGTATTCCCTTTCTAACATCTTTTCTTCCTAGTCTGGTGTCAAATTCAAGAATAGAATATTCTAGAGGGGTCTTGGGGATGAGGCTACATCCAAATTGGCTGAGACTGTGAGAAATGGTGATAGACATTTCTTCCTGGAACGCATCACTTCAAATTCTAACTGGATAGTTGTGCACTCATCCTGGAGCTATTTCTAGCCCTAACGATGTTCCACCAAAATCTCAAGGGAGGTGAGAAATTGGGCTAACATACCAATAAATTGTATTTGTAGTGCTTGGATTGAGTTTACAAGGTTTGAATTATCTTCCTCCAGTAGCTCTCTTCTCCAATGCGAAGTACCAACACTTCTCTTAGCTAGGTTGTGAAGCCTTTCTACTATTGTTGGACAATTTAACTCTAGTGATACTACAAACATACATAGTACAAATTTATATTTTCTTATAAGCATTATATTCTTATGTTTAAATTCTGGTGGTGGTCCTCTTAAACTCACATCCCATCTCGTGAGAAAAAACAACCATAAAGTAGGAAGTGCTTCACCCGTCATATCCATTAAACCTAAGATACATTCACACATAGTGATCAACTAACTTGGAGAGGCGGTATGATCATCATATTACATGGATGATGTCTAGGAGAACATGAGTGATGAAAACACCATGAGTGAAAGGATAGGAACCATAAGGCCTAAAATTAAGGAGGCCATGGGAGATGATAGGGTTTGTGCGAAGAAGGAGTGAGTACACATGCAACAGGGGAGGAAGGACTGAGAACTTATGACTGGATGAGGACTAGAAGTGATACAATGAGGGACACCTGGATGTGAAAGGAGGAAACCCCAATGTGTCTTAATTCCACCTCCACGCATTAAAGCTAGAGGAATGGAAAGGGGAATTATGGTTATTGAAAAAAAAATCAAACATACGTCATTATAATGACCATCAGTAGGGACCTCAGTGGAACCCCCACTCATATTTATTCTAGGAACTTTGAAAATGATCATGGAATATGTTTCAATGAGGGATTCACATTAACCATGAGCCTTTTAATGGAGTCTCTAATATCTATATTGTCTTGACCATCAACAATTTAATTGTTGTGGAGGAGGACATGAATAGGATCTAGACTATGGAATTCTTCAAGCTCACGTTGAATTCTCCAAAATATAGCTTTCAATTTCATATCAGTGAAAAAAGTGTTCTTTATCACATAATTAATAATAAATTTTGATTCCTCGGGGATTGAGAGGGAGCATAAACCTTTTTGATGGCCCAATTGCAATCCTTGTAGAAGTGAATATGCCCCTTCCTAATTATTAGTAGCATGATTGATGTTCCAATAAAATAGTAGCTGGATATGGCCACCTAGGGAGAAGAGAACCCCACCTGCACCTGCCACCCATGGGTTTCCTTTAGAGGCTCCATCAAATATAAAAACATGTCCAATATAGGTTTTTTTCCATGTTGCAAACTCTTGCTATGTGATGTGAATATTCCAGGTAGATTTGGAGGAATTGATATTGTTTTCCCTTGGAAATTTGCAGTGAAGGGATGGTTGAGCAAGGGAGATCCTTTGAAACCAACATTCTTCATCAATGTTTAAATTTTTTTGGAAAAAAAAAAATTTCTTTCTCAAATTGAAATGATCCAAAAGTAAACCCAAGATCTTAGAGGCCACCACCTTCAGGGTGATGAATTCATTAGAGAAGAGGGAATGATTTCTCACAAGCTATATTTTCTAGGTAGTGAATTTCTTTTTTTTGTAAGTGAGTGTAAGAAGTTGTATTAATGCAAAAGGATTATGATACAAAAAAGGGGGGGTCTCCTAGTCTTCCCAGTAGGACACCAGACCAAGGGTTCCCGAGTTGTTCTTACTAATATATACGAGGGGTGGGATTGGTCTGCCACCAAGGGAAACCAAGCTAGTCCCACAATAACCAGTTTGAAAAGGAAAAGCAAACAGAACTAAAAAAACAAATGTTGCGTCAACCTACTAAGCCCAAGAGGGTAGTGGCCAAACTAACCATTCGAATAGCCATTAACTAGTCCAGGACAATAATGTGTTTCTCCCCACCATCTACCTGGATCTTGTTATCTTCCTTCTGGGAGATCGTGTGAGTATTCCTGATGTGGGATGGTGCATTGTGTCCATAGACTAGTGTGATATCCATGTGGTGGACATAGTGAAAATAGAGGTGAAATTGAGGAGCCAACCTCTCCAACTTGTATTTATGGTCCTTCTCGACCTCAACTAACAATTTGGTAATAGTTTCCAAACTACTGAGGAGACTCAGTCTTTCTTCCAGCATTTTCTTGAGTTCCTTGTTATCCTCCTGTTTGGCGTCTTCCATTTGCAAACTCACTTTATTGATCATCATCTTTGTTAGCCATGCCATCTCCATTGTTTTATGGTAGAGGGTTTCCCTGGGTTGTGTGGCCCTCGGATCAATTACCCACTCCAGTTCCTATGCCAGTGCATCCCATGCTTTTCCTTTGTATTTTTCTTTTATTTTCTTTTCCTAGTGGGTAATGGTCTCTTTTCCTTTTGGCACTACCAATGTTTGGAAGGTTCCCTCCACATATTTTGTCACTTTCTCCATTCTTGACACCCATCATGGACTATTCGGGACTTGCTTTCCAAGGGGGTTCCTCTTCCTATGTATTCGCTTCATTCACAACATCCTGTTTGGTCCATCGTAGCTCCTTTGTTTGTTATTCATCTTGTACCTCACTTTGCATGGATTCTTCCTTTCCCTATCCTTGTATCTATGGTAGTCCCTATTGTTGTGATCCTTATGTTTGTAGCTATTGTGTTGTCATTCCTCTTATTGAGCTTCTCCTGCTGTGAGCTTGTCCTTCCAATCATGGCTTGCCCATAGTGGTAATAATTCTAGTCCTTTATTCCAGTTGTGGCTCGTATGATCATGATGACTCACCTTTTATCCCTATACGAGTCCCTACTCCTACTCATTTGAGATCCTACTGTTCTTCTGTTTGTATTTTTACTTTGGCATGGAGGCTTGGTTCTGGACCATGTCACTCCCTCATGCCTTACGTCATTTGTTGCATGCAATTTGTCATCTATACTTTCCCTCATGCTTTCCCCGCTCCTCTTTCTATCACAAGGGTCTTGTTTTCGTACTCCCACATTTTATTTGTGTTGATTCTGCATGGTGATTGGTGACCAAGTTTTTGGAAATCATATCCTACCTAGGTTATGAATGCCCGTTGTTGGGCCTTGCGTTGCCCTTCTTGATATGACCTTCCTTTCTTAAACTACCTTCATAGTATTTTGTTGCTAGGTGGATGCAGTCTATTCTGAGTTGACCATTCAGGATGTTGATTCAAGTAGTGTTTAGTTTTGAACCATCCTTATCTACCCCTTCATTGGGTAGTCTGTTCACTAGGACATTTGTTGACCTACAAACCCAGCACAACTCCACTATGTCCATATTTATCAGATGCTCCTAGATTTTCTGTAGGGAGAGGGCCAGGCGCCAGTGTCTCTGAACCTTTCCCACTCTGGTGCCATTCTAGAGTATCCTCATCGTGTTGATGACTAGGGTGGAATTGCCTTCCACGATAGTGTTTTTCATTCTTTTGTGTCTTAGGATTTCAAGGCCAAGATCCAAGGCTCCAAATTCCATTGCGTTGTTGGTTGAGTTTCCCATACTCCCAGTGTACATCTGAATGATGTTACCACCACTGTCTCTGATTACCCCTCCCATCCCTACCACTCCTGGGTTCCCTTTTTCCACCCCGTCAAAATTAATTTGGGGGACCCCAACAGGGGGGTCCAGTTGTAGTCTCCTATTTATATTTGTGGCTCATGTGCAACCATTGTGTTGTTGCACCCATATTTTAGGTGAAAAATTTCCAAGATGTGGGTGTCATGGTCGGTGAATTGCATTTTTTCCTTCTTGCAGTTGCGGCTCTGCACTGTTTCTAGTATTTGTGAGATTATTGCATCCTTGAGATTTCCTTCCAATATGATTTTATTCCTGAAGATGTGTCGGTTCCTTTATTTCCATATTTCCCAGATGATCATCCCCGACATTAGTTTCCAACAAAGGTTCACCATTTCATTTTCATTGTAACTCTCATTCCAATTGTTGATGGTTGCACTGATGTTGCCCCAGATACTATTGTTTGAAAATAGATGTCGGTCACCCAGTCCCATAGCTATGTTGTGTAACTACACTCATCAAGGAGATGATTGGTTGTTTCCTCCTTATCTTGACAAAGGTGGCAATGAGATGGACCTATATAACCCCTTTTCCTGAGATTTTCCCAGGTTAGAATTATGTTGTGAAGAACTAACCATTCAAACAGTCTGATTTTTTGCCAATGGGGGTTGTGCCAAATATTTCCCCATCGTTGCATCGGGGCCTCTTGTTCTTGGTCCGCGATGTAATGTCATGCTTATTTTAAGTTGAATTCCCACCTTAATTAGTCCTCATCCTTTGAGACTGCAGTTTTCCTTTTCCCTAGTTCCTCTTCCACCTCTTTCGTTAGGGTTTTGATATGGTCTATATTTTTGGGGTTGAGTTTATCCCAGGTCCTCCATCTATCGTTAGAAATTATTTACTTCCAGTACTAATGGATTTTTTGTTTTCATTGCACTGTCATTTCCTGTTGTAGCTCCTCCCTATCCATATTTTTCATTCTGGGTTCCTGTTACCACACGTCCTCCCATAATCTAGTTCTTTGGCCATTCCTAACTTTCAAAAAGCTGTGTTTATGAATCCAGTTATTGTTGCACCATGCTAGATTCTAGATAGCTAATCCCTCCCTTATGCCCATGAATCAAACTCGATCTTGATTGTTGAAGTTTTAGGCATACTTGGCCTTTCATAGGTTTGTCCACGGTATTGATTTGTCCTTGACCCATATCCACCATAGTTTTTCCTTGTAGGATTCATTGGTTACCTATGGGTCTTGTAACCCTAGATCTCCTTTTCCTTTTGGTCTGCGTACCTTCTCCCAGGCTACCAAGGCCCATTTATTTTTATTTTCCACACCTCACCATAATAAATCTCTTTGAATGCCTCTTATATTTTGTAGTATTCCTTTGGGAGATGGAAGCACTAACATCATATAAGCCAAAATTGATTGTAGAACTGCTTTGGTGAGGATAAGCCTCCCTGCCAGGTTAAGAGCTCTGTAAGTCCAATTTTTTACCCTCTCCTACATTTTTTTGATCACTCCTTCCCACGTTGCCATTTTTCATGCTCTGTCCATCAGGGGGATTCCCAAGTATTTGGTTGGAAGTGTTTTGCGTTCAAACCCCATAATGTTGGCCAGGTTTATTTGAATTGCAGGATTAATGTTAAAACAGTAGATCATGGATTTGGAGTCGTTGATATCCACCCCAGAGGCTTCCCAAAAGTATTCTAAGATTTTTTCTTTCTTGACCGTGGGTGTGCCATGGAGTAGGGTGTCATCACGAACTGTTGGTGTGTGGAGGCTGGACAGTTTTTGAAAGGTTTGATGCCATTTAGTTCTCCTACTGCAGTTGTGCTTTTTATGCTTCTTCTGAGCCCTTCCATCATCAAAATGAACATGAAGGGGGATAGTGGGTCTCTTTGTCTAATGCCTCACGAAGGCCAGAAGGGTTTTGTTGGGGCTCCATTGATTAGCAGAGAGTATCTTGTCGTTGAGACTAGATTGACAATCCAGTTGATCCAGTGTTGTTCAACCCCAAAGGCTTCTAGCATCTTGTCCATATAGTGCCAACTAATTTTCTCGTAAGCCTTCACCGGGTCAAGTTGGATTATCATCCCCCCCCTCCTTTGGCTTTTCAATGTGTGTATAATCTCATGGGCATGGATGATGTTGTTTAGTATTTGTCTTCCTTCTATGAAACCAACATATTCCTATGAAATCAGTGTGGGTAGGAGAGGTTTAAAGAGATTGGTTATGAATTTGGAGATTATCTTGTACACTACATTGCATAATTCTATGAACCTGTATTAATCTGGGGTCCTTACTTCATTTTCTTTTGGGATTAGCATGATCATTGTGGCATTTAAATCTTTCAAGATGGAGGCTGAGTGTCTAGAGTCTTCCACCACCTCATAAACATCTTGTTTTACCACTTCCTAACAGGCTTTGAAAAATTCCACCGTGAAACCATCTGGACCCAGGGCCATTCCATTGGGCATCTCCTGGACCACTTGGTGGATTTCCTCCTTTGTTATGGGTTTGTTTAGAGTGATATTTTGTTCCTCGGTGACCACCCTGGGAATGTGTTGAGTTGTCCTTTGTATGGCCTTTGTTCTATCATGATTGGGTTCTTGGCCTATCCCCTTGAAGTGATTAACCAGTGTATTTTCAATTTCCTTGTCGGATTCTCTTTCAATCTCATCATGATCCATAATTTTTAGGATTTTGTTGTGGGTTCTTCTTACAATGGATTTTCTATGAAAACACTTGGTATTCTGCTCCCCTTAATTTAGCCACCTGATTCTGGAATTTTGGCTCCATGGGGTTTCTTCCTGTCGACATCTTTCTTCCCATTCCTTGGTCATTTGTATCTCTTCTCTTTTTTGATCCTCTATGTAACCCTCATCTCTGCAGAGTTCCTAGAGTATCCTCATTCTATCCTCGAGAATTTTCTTTTCTTGGTTTATGTTTCCAAAGGTTTCCTTGTTCCACTCCTTGAGTTTGTTTTTGATATACTTGAGTCTCTTATAAAGTTTGAACATCCTTGTCCCTTGATCCAATAATTACCCCCACCACCATTGATTGATGTTCTCCTTGAAGGTGGGATGTTTGATCCAAAACTTCTCAAATCTAAAGGTCTGTTCTTCGGAGTGGTTTGGAATTTTTCTTCAAATTGGACTGGCCAATGGACTGAACCCCCCCATGGAAGGATGTTGCAATCTAAATTTAGTCCCTGTAGAATAATGGACTCCGACACCAGGGATCTATCTAGCCTTGTAGGTACTTGGTAGTGGTTAATTCGTTTGTTACTCCAGGTGAATTGGCCATTACTGGTTCTAATTTCCACCATCTCCATTGTTTCAATGAAAGCATAAAATTCCTCTGAATCTCTATCCAATCTCCTGGTGCTCCTTTTTTTCTCCGCAAGTGTCATGATTATGTTGAAATCCCCTGCCAAGATCATGTGGAGGTTGCAAGATCGGGCCTTTATATCTTCTAGTTCTAGGAGCATTCTCCTTTTTTCCTCCAATCTTTGGGTGCCATACACATTTGTGCATAGAATCACCTTAGTGTTACCTATAATTTGCATGTTAACCGAAAGTGTGTATCTCGTTGCTTAGCCTGCAAGTAGGCTCAGTGATTTTGGGTTCCATAAGGTGAGTATACCGCTTGTTGTCTATTGGCCTTCAATGACCAACATCTTGTACTTACTCCATTATTTTTTACTGATTGTTTTCATTTTGTCTACAATGCATTTTGTCTTTTGAATGAAACAAAGGTTAGGTTGTTCCTTCCTCAGTCTATTTTTAAGGATTCTTTTCTTTCATGGGTTGTTTAGACCTCTTATATTCCATTTTATAATCTTCATTTAAACATGTGGGGGGGATTTTGGAAAGATCTTTTGGATCTTACCTGAATTGATCAGCAGGGCTCCTAGTTCTTGTAGGGCTACACTATTTGATTTCTTGCCTTTCTTCTACCTCATCTGCTTGGGTGAATGTTGTGATTTCCCTCTCCTGATTTGATTCCTAGGTGTCCTATCTATCCATGCATTCACTTGATCCCTCTAGATTTTTCTTCCTCTCTTAGAAGGAAAAGGCATTGGATACGATCTAGTTGTTCCACTGGCACATTGTCTACTCCCTTCTTTTTCCATTGCTCCAATATGTTTGAGAGATTTATTCCTTCCCTTTCTACAATTTCTCTAAGGTCCGGATCTTTCGTGCCTACCACGCTTGGTGTCATCTCTAAGTCTCCATATTCCTCCTACATTAGGGTGTTGGTGTCCTCGTTTCCTCTTTCCATAGGACTTGCACTACCTCCTTGTTCCCTCTTATTTCTTGGAATATTTGTGTTCTCATGAGTTGTTCGTTCCCTAGTTTCTCTAGATTTTATCTTTTCCTTTCCTCCTTATTCCCCTTGGTCATCCTTGTCCTGTCCTTCTAGTCTAGTCCTAGCTTTCGGGTTGCTTCATGTTTGGGATTTGTTTGGTTTCTTGTTTTCTCTGTTTTTGTGGTTTGGTTTTAAAAACCTGTCCTCATCCTGTTGTGTTTTGGTGTTTTTTGTTTC
>JZKD02S1747397.1:236848-247429 GCA_000966675.3 Picea glauca | reverse complement strand
TAAGAGATTTTAAAAGGTAAATAATAAAGTGAAGTGATGAGTGTATTATAATTCAAAGTGAATACAAAATAAATTATTTCAATAATAAATTTAATGGATAAATTAAAAGTGGACCGAACCCTAAAATAAGGAAAGTGGGCCAAGTGACCTAGAAGATGTTTTTAAGGAAGCTACTTGGAGAGTATAAATAAGAGGAAATGCTCTCTCATTTGAATTACACTTGAGAATATTGAATATATATAGGTTTATGAGGTAACCAAAGGATATCTAAGCTGAAATTCTAAGGAAATAGAAGAAAAGAAGGCCAAAATGCAAGGAAGGATAAATTCTTTTAATGGTGCTTTCTAAGGTATGATATTTACAGGTCATCTCACCATTTTCGCTATAACTTTTTCTCTATAATGATTCAGATAGTGAAATTGCTATGAAAGTGAGAATACATATCCAAGTATCTGTGGTAAAAATTTCAGGTTATGGGTCATTGTATTTTTGGAGTTACACTCCATGGAAAATAGGGTTTGTGGCTAGTCCTGAAACAAGTCAAAATTAGGTGTTTTCGGTAAAAACATCATAAATTATTCATAACAGATCAACATTTAGTGATACTAAATGTGTCGGTTAGTGTACAGTCTTTAGTATGTTTCGTAAAATCTTCATATCAATTCATCAAATATTTTGTGCGAGGCACGCTCTACAAAGTCACTCTCTAGAATAAGCCAAAATTCAGCAAGATATGTCATTTTTGCTATAATTCCTTTTCTGAGAGGTTCCAAGTAGTGAAACTTGGAGGAATTGCATAAACCACACTGAATAACATTGTGTATCAGTTTCAGATCTTTATAGATTACAGGTTCAAAGTTATGATTACTTCAATTTAGGGTTGTTGACTAATCTAAAACTAGTCTTGTGAGACTAAAGAAAAGTTTGATGAAAATGTTGGTCTCTTGTTGTTAAAGTTAAGGAAGGTTTGCAGGAATGTGATAATATACACTAGGTATATTACAGAGCTACAAATAATATTTGGATGATGAAATTGATGAGGGATTTTGGTTGAGGTACATGTTGAGTACATGGTTGAGACAAGTAGTTGATGAGTTGGCACATACATGAGGTGTATAGTTGATGATGTTGTTACATATTGATGATTCATAGTTGATGAGTAGTTGAAATGACGCAGCCACACTCCTTGGAGCATGTCTGCTCTCACAAGATCTTCTTTCCACTCGGCCCGAAAAACTCCAAGGTTCTTCTATTTCCCTATCGGGAAACCTGCACCCCACAGATTCTCTTATACGCGACTTCTCTTTATTCACTTATCGGGAAATCAGAACTCGTGACTTCGCGAGTTCAAAGGTTGAACACTAGTTTCTCAAATCCCCAAGACCCGATATGTCAGTCAACGCTGACTTCCTTTTTCCTCTATCGGGACTTCGACTCTATCGCGACTTCGCCGCTCGCGATGTCAAACCTTTTACTTTACCGACTCCTGACTCGCGATATGCCGAAACTCCGATACGATCCTATCGTGCTCTCGCTACTCGCAAACTCGCGTCTTCGTGACTTGGAGTGCCCAATACTTGGGCTCACACCCTGCAAACTTCCAAGTTCGCGAGATCTCCCGATCTCTGCCACCGGTATTCCACTCACTCCTACGGTCCCACACGCTACCTTTTGGCTTTCGGGGTATCGCGTCTTGCAATATCATGATTCCCGTTGCCAAATCTTGGCCACTTTTCTCACAAGATCCCGATAGGCGATCTCACAAATAATCCAACGATCCTAGTTGACTTGGATCAACGAATCTGCCCCTCCTAAGCTCTGAACCTTCAGATGTTCGTGTCATAATATCCTTGCACGTCCGTAAGATCCAATGGCCCACGGAACTTCGAAAAATATCCTCGAAGGATTTCGACCGTCCATTCTTCCTTGTGAAATCCACGAGATGAAGAAGTGTCTCCCTATTGAGTTCTTTCGCCTGCTCACTAACCTGCGACACCTTCTTCGAACTTCCAATAGAAGCTTCCCTGCACTTACCCTTCAATGACCTCGAACGCCTATTCCTCTTGAGCTTCCTTGCGATTCTCAAATCCTTAGAAGGAACTTTGCACGCACTCCTTGCGGAAAATCTTCAACCTTGTCTAAGTGTTGAAGTCTTTTGACCCTGCGCACTCCTGCAGCAACAATCTTTCAGTTCTTACTCAGGTTCGCAACCCTGAGGCTTTTCCTTAGCCTGTGCACTCCTTGTATGGAACTGTGCCTAACTGCACCTTCGAGGGAATGAGAGCAAAAGCTATCTCTAGTTGAACCCTTCTGTCAACGCACTCCTTGCGGACAATTCGACTACACTCCTTGCAGGAATTCTCTGGCTCAATTAGAGAAACAATTGAAACTCATTCACTCACCCTTCCAGACTTCAATTCAACCATGAAATCACATACACGGCATCTAAAAGAAAATGTATGACAGGAAGAAAACATCCATGAGCATAACATCAATACATAGAGAAACAACACATAACCATGAAATTGAATCAAAGCTTTCATCTATTAATTCAATATCTGTACATGGGTGTTCTTTACACAGCTCTCTCCTTGCTCTTCACTTCTTGCTTCTGACTGCTTCAATAATGTTACAATGATACAATGAGGGTGTCTATATCCATTTTCCCTCTTGGAATCTAAATCTATCAAATCTAGAATTAAATTCCTACCTACCTGCATTAACTAAATTAAATGTTGACTATCTACCTAAGGACGAGAGCTATCCGCTCAAGGTCCATTAAAATATACAAAGTGTGCCTTCATAAATGGCTTCATTAAGGACTTGTGCAACAATCCCAAAGTGTTTTCAAAATGTGTGTTGGCTTGTCCAGTTGTCTTTCTGCTTCCGTGTTGGCTCGCTTGATGAGTTGGCGATGCTCTTGCATCATACTCCTCGGCTTAAAAAATTTAATGGGCTCCTGTCCATGAGCTCCTGCACGGTATGTCCATGCTTTTGTATCACTGCTTCACTCTCCTAGATGGCATCTTCCACTGGATTATTCTTCCACTTGACCAGATGCTCAAAGTATTCTTTCCTCCTGGTCTTCTTACCCACTCTCTTATCCAGTATCCACTCCATCTGCGGTTTCTCTGCAACTGGCAATTGTTTCACCCACTGGATGACTGGCTGCTCAGTTTCAATTTCCGCTTCTCCAGCCCTGTATGGGTATAAATCTGCGATATTGAATATCAGAGATATTTCGATTCCATCCGGTAACTCGATCTCATAAGAATTTTCTCCGAATTTTCTCAAGACCTTGCATGGCCCGATTTTCTTCATTTTCAACTTATTATATGTTCCCCTCGGGAACCTTTCTATCCTTAAATGTGCTAAAACTAGATCCCCAACTTCAAACTGAAGTTGTCTCCGATGTTGATCTTCTCTGTGCTTGTACTCCTGACTTGTTTTTAACAGTCGCTCGTTCACCCTGCTGTGAAGTTCCTTCATTGCCTCAGCAAACTCTTCTGCACTAGCGCTGCTAGTCGCAGTCCTTTCTGAATCCCTTAGTTCAGAAACTCCTCTCGGTTGTGTGCCATACACAATCTGAAATGGACTTCGGCCTGTGCTCCGATTCACTGAATCGTTGTATGTGAACTCTGCCTATGGTAATATATGATCCCAACTGTTGTGATGCTCTGTCACCATGCTCCTCAGCAAGTCTCCCAGACTTATGTTGGCCACTTCTGTTTGTCCATCTGTCTGTGGATGATAAGCAGAACTAAACACCAGGTTAGTTTCCAGTTTTTTCCATAGCGTCCTCCATAAATGCCCTATGAATTTCGTGTCTCTGTCTGAAACTATGCTTTTCAGCAATCCATGGAGTCGAATGACCTCCTTGAAAAACATATTTGCGATATGAGTTGCATTGCTGGTCTTCTGGCATGGGATAAAATGTGTCATCTTTGAAAACCTGTCCACCACCACAAAGATGGAATCAAGACCTCTTTGTGTCCTCGGCAAACCCAATACAAAATCCATGCTTATCGCCTCCCATGGTCTCTCTGATATGGGCAACGGATGATAAAATCCTGCATTCTGCTTTCTCCCCTTCGAATGCTGGCAAATTCTACACCTGTCCACAAATCCCTTGACCTTTGCTCGCATTCCCGGCCAAAAATATGATTCGCTCAACTTCGCGAATGTTTTGTCATGGCCAAAATGTCCTGCTAATCCACCACTGTGTTTCTCCTTTAACAGGTTCTCCCTCATGGAGCAATTCGGAATACACAGTTGATTGCCTCTGAACAGCAATCCCTCCTAGATCATATAATCTATCCAGGGGCTTCTGTCTCTGAGAACTATATTCTCAGTTGCTTCATACGCTTCTCCAAAATCTGCATCACCTGCGTACATGTCCCTGAGATTTTCAAAACCTAATGTTTTGACTCGGAATTCCTGCAGCAACAAACATTTCCTGCTCAAAGCATCAGCCACTTTGTTAGCAGTACCTGAAATATGCTTAATCGCAAATGTGAAATTCTACATATACTCTACCCATTTTGCATGTTTCTGATTCAACTTCTTCTGTTGACTCACAAACTGTAATGCGTGATTGTCACTGTACAATACAAATTCTTTCGGGATTAAGTAATGCCTCTACTTCTTCAATGCATGTATGATAGCATAAAATTCTTTATCATATGTGGAGTATTTCAGTTTCGCTTCATCAAGCTTCTCGCTGAAATATGCAACTGGTCTGTCCTCCTAACTCAAGACCGCTCCTATGGCAAACCCGCTTGCATCACATTTCACCTGAAATGTCTTCTGGAAATCCGGCAACACCAACACTAGTTGTTCTATAATCTTCTGCTTCAACAGATTGAAGCTCTTCTCAGCCTCTGTTGTCCAATGAAAAGACTTATGCCACTTCTTCATTGTGTCCATCATCGTTGCGCTAATTCCACTGAAATTCTTGATGAACTTCCGGTAGAAACTAGCTAAACCATGAAAACTTCTCACCTCGAACACATTTCTCGGTCACGATGGTCAATTCTTAATTGCCTCCACTTTATTCGGATCCATCTTCAATTCATTCGCCGAAATAACAAAACCCAAGTAAATGAGCTATGTCTTCATAAATGAGGACTTCTTTATGTTTATCAACAGCTTCTCCTGCTGTAGCTTCCTCATCACAATGGCTAAATGCTTCAAGTGCTTTGCCTCTGATTTACTGTAAATCAATATGTCATCCAAATAAACAATGACAAACTTTCCGATGAATTCCCTCAGGACTTCATTCATCAGTATCATAAACGTACTCGGTGCATTTGTCAAACCAAACGGCATAACTAGCCATTCATACAACCCTTCATTAGTTTTGAAGGTTGTCTTCCATTCATCGCCCTCTCTCAAGCGAATCTGGTGATATCCACTTTTCAAATCTATCTTTGAAAAATAATTTTCCCCACTCAGGCAATCCATCAGATCATCCATTCTCGGCAATGGAAACCTGTACCTGATGGTTATTTTGATTATTTCCCCTGAGTCGGTACACATTATCCATCCCCCATCCTTCTTCGGACTAAGTATTGTCGGAACAACACATGGACTCAAGCTTTCCCTGACTAATCCTTTGTCCAATAGCTCCTCGACCTGCCTTTTGACCTCTTCATTTTCTTGCGGCGTCAACCTATACGTGGCTTTATTCAACAAACTAGCTCCTGGTATGAGGTCTATGTGGTGACTCACACTCCTCATTGGTGGCAATGAATGAGGTAATTCGTCCACTATGATGTCTGCGAACTCTTCCAGCAGTTCCTGAATCTCATCTGGTAAATCATCCACTCGTGTGCTAGTCAGAACAATTCTCGGCTTTCTGACCACAAAGAATTGTGGATATTCCTTCTTCTCCATCTCTGTAAGAAGTTCCTTCCCACTCATGAGAAGTATTGTGTTGCTCACTTCTGGTTTCACTTCCTTATCCTTTATCGGAAGCAACCTGTGTGTCCTCCCATCCTTCTCTAAAGTATATGTGTTCATTCTCCCGTCATGAACCACATTTATGTCATATTGCCATGGTCTACCCAGCAATAGATGACATACATCCATAGGAATGACATCACATAGTACTTTGTCATTATATCCACCTATCTTGAATTCAACCAAGTACTGTTTAGTGACACTCACCTGATGTCCTTTCTGTAGCCACGAAACTTTGTATGGACTCGGGTGATCAGTTGTCTCCAGCTCCAGCTTTTCTACCATCTCGGTTGAAACGAGATCATCCGTGCTACCACTATCAACAATTACCTTGCACACCCTATCCTTGGTCTTGCAAGCCGTTCTAAAAAGTTTGGTCCTCTGAGCTGAGTCCTCCACCTCCTTCCCGGGTGTTAAGAGAGCTTTACGCATCATCAGTGACCTTCCACCTTCTGCGTCTTCTGTCTCAGCATCATGCCTCTGTGCTTCGGTGATGTGAGCTTCTCCAATGTCCTTTTTCTCTGGACACTCAAATGACCTGTGCCCATTCTTCCCACATGTGAAGCATGTAATGACTCCACCTCGACCTCTTCCTCTACCTCTAGTACGAGGAAAGGTGTTTGCATTAGCATAATCTCCCTTCTTCTCATTATGTTGTCCTCTCTGTTCAATGTATGGTCCTCTCTGTGAGGTCCCACCTCTCTCAATCTTACCCTGAGGTTTCTTCCATTCCTCCTTGGGCTTCTAAGTTCTTTCTTGGGCAACTTCTTTGCCTCTGGGCTAACTTCTGCCTCGGCCTCGTTGACCTTGCTTATGTCTCAGCTTCTCTTCATCTTTCAAAGCCATCTGATAAGCATCCTCCACCATTCGGATGGTTACCATGCTCAATTCATCCTGATGTCATATCTCATACCATTCAGATATCTAGAAACCTTCAGATATCTAGAAACCTTCAGTCGATAGAATTCCTCAGTGTATTCTTTCACTATCATCAGCTTTTGTCTCAGGTTCTACATCCTCCTGAACAGAGTGATTTGATAGTCTCTTGGGATGAACTTCGCCTTCATCTTCGCGATCATTCAATCCCAAATTTTGATCTTCCGCTTGCCTTTGTAGAGTCTGTCAGCTTGTAACTCATCCCACCATAAGGTTGCATGTCCCTTCAAGCGCATGACAACATGCTTGACCTTCTTATCCTCTTCGATATCCTCATAATCGAAGTAGGTGTCAAGAGCTCGGATCCAATCCAGTAGATCTTCTGCATCCAGATTTCCCTCTTAGACTGGAATGTCCATCTTTGCCTTCGCACCCATCCTGGCAATAGATTTTATCAATCACTCAGTTGATGCATCTTCAGCTGCAACTTCCTCCTCACATTCATCCTCAATTTCATCCTCTGAATCACTGAAATCCCCTGCACTAACTGTGCGTCTTTGCGTTGTCTCCATCTCCTCAAGTCTTGCTCAGAGATCTCTCATCTGTCTCTCCATTTCTGGATTTCATACCGGCCTACCTCTTCTCCGCACCTCCCTAGCCTCTGGTTCAGGTGACTGTCTCTCTCTCTCCTGGGCGGCATGGTGAATTCTCTCTCTCTGCTACAGAAAACAAAGAGTTAATCCCACTCTGATACCAACCCTGACGCAGCCGCACTCCTCGGAGCACGTCCGCTCTCACAGGATCTTCTTTCCACTTGGCCTGAAGAACTCCAAGGTTCTTCTATTTCCCTATCGGGAAACCTGCACCCCATAGATTCTCTTCTATGTGACTTCCCTTTATTCACTTATCGGGAAATCGAAACTCATGACTTCGCGAGTTCAAAGGTTGAACACTAGGTTCTCAAATCCCCGAGACCCGATATGTCAGTCAACGCTGACTTCCTTTTTCCTCTATCGAGACTTCGGCTCTATCGCGACTTCGTTGCTCGTGATGTCAAACCTTTTACTTTACCGACTCTCGACTCGCGATATGCCGAAACTTTGATACGATCCTATCGCGCTCTCGCTACTCGCAAACTCATGTCTTCGTGACTTGGAGTGCCCAATACTTGGGCTCTCACCCTGCGAACTTTCGAGTTCACGAGATCTCTCTATCTCTACCACCTGTCTTCCACTCACTCCTGCGGTCCCACACGCTACCATTTGGTTGTCGGGGTATCGCATCTCGCAATATCGTGATTCTCGTTGCCAAATCTTGGCCACTTTTCTAACGAGATCCCGATAGGCATTCTCGCGAATAATCCAACGATCCTAGCTGACTTGGATCAACGGCTCTTCCCCTCCTGAGCTCCGAACCTTCAGACATTCATGCCGTAATCTCCTTGCACATCCACAAGATCCAACGGCACATGGAACTTCGCAAAATCTCCTCAAATGATTTCGACCGTCTGTTCTTCCTTGTGCAATCCACGAGATGAAGAAGTGTCTCCTTATTGAGTTCTTTCACTTGCTCACTAACCTGCGACGCCTTCTTCGAACTTCCAATAGAAGCTTCCCTGCACTTACCCTTTAATGACCTCGAAGGCCTATTCCTCTTGAGCTTCCTTGCGATTCTCAAATCCTTAGAAGGAACTTTGCACGCACTCCTTGCGGCAGATCTTCAACCTTGTCTAAGTGTTGAAGTCTTTTGACCCTGCGCACTCCTGCAGCAGCAATCTTTCAGTTCTTACTCAGGTTCACAACCCTAAGGCTTTTCCTTATCCTGTGCACTCCTTGCACGGCACTATGCCTAACTGCACCTTCGAGGGAATGAGAACAAAAGCTATCTCTAGTTGAACTCTTCTGTCAACGCACTCCTTGCGGACAATTCGACTGGACTCCTTGCAGGAATTCTCTTGCTCAATTAGAGAAACAATTGAAACTCATTCACTCACCCTTCCAGACTTCAATTCAAACATGAAATCACATACACAGCATATAAAAACAAATGTATGACAGGAAGCAAACATCCATGAGCATAACATCAATACACAGAGAAACGACACATAACCATGAAATTGAATCAAAGCTTTCTTCTATTAATTCAATATATGTACATGGGTGTTATTTACACAGCTCTCTGCTTACTCTTCTCTTCTTGATCCGGACTGCTTCAATAATGTTACAATGATACAATGAGGGTGTCTATATCCGTTTTCCCTCTTGGACTCTAAAGCTATCAAATCTAGAATTAAATTCCTACCTACCTGCATTAACTAAATTAAATGTCGACTATCTACCTAAGGACGAGAGCTATCTGCTCAAGGTCCATTACAATATACAAAGTGCTCCTTCATAAATGGCTTCATTAAGGACTTGCGCAACAATCCCAAAGTGTTTTCAAAATGTGTGTTGGCTTGTCCAGCTGTCTTTCCGCTTCTGCGCTAGCTTGCTTGATGAGTTGGCGATGCTCCTGCATCATAAAACATGATTGGTACATACTTGGTACATGGTTGGATGCACTTGTTTATGGTACAGGTTGATTACAGGTTGGTGCATGGTTGATGTACTTTTTTATGGTACAGGTTGATTACAGGTTGAGGTACAGGTTGATGCATGGTTGATGCATGGTTCATATTTATTGGTACAGGTTTACAGCAGTATATCCTACAGTGAAAGTGTGACTATGGTTCCATCATTCTACTTCTACTTCAGGGTGGCAAGACGGGGCAAGGATAGGTGGTTGTATCCACCTTCTGGTTGTAGCTGGAGAACATAGGGGGTTGTAGCCTCCTTTTGGTTGTAGCCAAAGAATTGGGGAGTTAGAGATTCCCTCAGGTTGTAGCTTGAGAAACTAGGGGGTTCGAGCCTCCTTCCAGTTGCAGCTGGAAAACAAAGGAAGTTGGTGCTTCCAATGAATGTAATTCTTCAAGACATATAAGAAAAAACATTCTATGGTTTTCTCCCAATTTGGGTTTCCACGTAGAACACTGGTGTACTGTGTATGTGTATGATTGTTCATTTGTTTATATCTTATTTACTCTGTAGTTATTGGATGATAATGCTTCATTGATATAACACTTGGATTATATGGTTAAAAGGGATTGAATTGCTTTATTACTGATTCACCCCCCCTCTCAGTAAATCAACAATTGGTATCATAGCAAGGTTCCTTCAAGAAAAAATTTAACCATTGGAAGGAGATCATGGATTATTCTGAGAATGGAGTACCAATGTTTAATGGTCAGAATGGTTTTAAGTATGAGATGTGGAGAAAAAGGACAAAAGTATTTTTATAGGCACAAGGACATTATATTTAGCTATCAATTATTATAGGATATGATAGTTCAAAAAGGGCAAAGACTGCAACCAAGAAATAATTGAGGAAGAATAACAAAATGGCAATGGATTTCATCTGGGAAGGATTACCTAAAACAGTAAGATAAAAGGTTGGTAAATGTTCATCAGCCAAAGAACTTTGGGATAAGTTACATGACATATATTCTTCACCCATCGCAGATTCAGAAAATGCCAAAGAAGATGCAGATACATAACAAGAAGAAAGATGTTCATCATGTCAGATAGATTCAAAAGAGGAAGAGTATGATGAAGCAGAAGTTGATTACAAAGAAAAATTGACCAGTGCAATTAAATATCTAAGGAAAGAAAGAGAAGAAAACAAGTCATCCAAGAAATAATTGATGAA
>JZKD02S1747397.1:192697-227643 GCA_000966675.3 Picea glauca | reverse complement strand
GGTCTCTGGTTCAAGTCCAGGACCCCTAATGCCCAACTAACCTCATTTCACTAGGAAATCACCCCTATACGTCAATTAGAACTTTTAGTAAATATTTATTAATGTAACATAATAAATTAATAAATATTTATTTTAATTATTTTAAAAATATAATAACAATCATTCATTATTTACTGGTGAAATCACATTTCCCAAACACCAAAAGAAGCATGGGTAACTATTAAAATTAGCTTAGACTCCTCTACTGTACATGTACACCAATTTTCATGGTGTAGAAAAAAGGCTTTATAATTTTGTCATAGATTATCATGAAACTAACCAATGTGTCCATTGATTTTCAACTTCTTTGAGTTATAATATGTTGAGGATGTGATACCACTTCGAGATGCAATTGACTAACATTGCATACTAAAATTTATAATAAAAATATATCAAACGAAAGAAGCATTCCATATTCTTTAAGTTGTAATGTTACATGAATATTTTTTTAGGGTTGCACATCAACCCATTTAGTTATGAGTATCTAGGTTGTTAAGAGTGATTTAATTAATGTACAATGGACTAAGTTACAAAGGGGACAATTTTTACCTTTCCAATGACTTTATTTTTTTCTATCATGTCAAAGTTCTACCTTAATCCACTCATTTTTTTGAAATTCTAGCAATTTGAGTCTTCTTACAATGGGTTAAAACCCTATGGTGAAGTTCCATGGTAAAAGTTTCCATCAATTAAGTGGAAACGTGTGAACATTTATCAGCTCTTGGAATACCAATAAAGGGATTACTCCTATTCATCATGAATATTCTCTGTCTACTTCATTTACTTTATGTGGCTTGAAGTTTCTTAGATAGTTGTTCTTCATTCCTTGTTTCAGATATACAAGTATGTTACAAGTGGTATTAGAGAACTTTCATGTGCCAACATGCACCTAAATTTTGAATAATTATTTTTAATATAGAGACATGTTCTAGAATCTATAAACACAAAGATTTGTTGATAAATGAGTAAAACTATAGTAGGTAAGTATACACATAGGAATACAACTAGGGTCACTTGGTTGGACACCCTTGTACACCTATTTTGGTAGATAATGAGTAGTACCAAATTAATCATAATCTATTCATAGATTTGATCTTCCACATACCCTAGAATATATCAAAATCCCCTTAGTTATATATGACACCTTCCCTGCAAAAACCTTTCAGTCATTTGTTTCTATAGTATAGAAAGAAAATTGCTTAGGGAGATCACTCTCACAAACCTTGTATTCAATTAATATAACTAATGGTACGATTGATCCTACTTAGTTAGAGTCATGAAAGACTAGTTGAGTACTATTGTTGGAAACCCTAAGGTATATTCAAAAGCTATAATGCCTAATCATCCCTTGCTATGAGGACCTTGCCAAGATTCCATAGCACATATAATGAAATTCCTATTGTTGGCACGTAAGGTTTTGCAGAAGTTGTGTGCATGCCACAAGTAAGCATTGCACATGCACCCAAGAATATGCACTACATGATGCCAAGTTTCAGCATATGTGCCAACTAGATATCTACTACACATGCAAACCAATTTTGTACTACACACAACGACTTGAAGAAATTGCATGAAGAAAAAATCCCTAAAGATCTTCACCATTCATTTCAACTATTTTTGTAACAACCCAACTGGTTAAGGTCGAGGTTGAGGATGTGTTTGGCAAGTTTATTAGGATTTCCACACTCCAATAGATTTAAGGGGGATGCATGTGGATATGTAAGGGTTGGGTTTTTGTTCACTAAGATTGATCAAGTAGTAGGATGAGTGGTAAGTTGAGAGTTATATATCGAGTTTAACTTTGTAGCGATAATAGTAATGTTTAGAGATATTATGTGTGAAATGAAGATAGAGAAAGTAGATCTAAAGTGCATGGCACATTTTTCTTAGCTATGAATGCATCCTGAGCAGGCTTCGGCCTCTGTGTATGGAAATGTATATGAATTCTTTTGAGTTTAATGAATAAAGTCTGAAGCACATTTATCTATGCATCTGATGAGTTATGGTCTGAATGTATGCATGTTTTATATTATTCTACGCAATAATGTTTTATATTATTCTACACAATAATCTTGTGGTAGTTACAAATAAATGAATGACTAGTTGATGAGGGTTTCATGTATGTTTTATTCCTTCAAACCCAACACAAGAATTATGGTCTTTGGGATTCTCATGGAGTCTCGGGTGAGACCTTCTTTGGTCCTTGAAGATTGAATATGCCAACACCCATGGGGTTTTTTTGGTAAATCCTGTCAAACCTTGGGTATGAAACCCCCTAGTTGATCCATTAAATGGTTATGTTGTCAAGACCTAAAGGTTTTGTACTACATGTTGAAGGAAGGAAATGAGGTGGAAACCTTCCAAGAAGGAAATAAATGACTGGATATTTGAGAAGGAGGATGAGTTAATGCTATGAGAGACCAGAACCTAATGATCAACCTCAAATGTTGGAAAAAAGGTACATTAATACATATTTACATGAAATTTTCATTGTTGATTTTCCTTGTTTATTTCATGAGTGGATACAGAGGCATACATAGATTTACTCTACATGGGAAGGTAAAGAATCACTAGTTTGGGACCAAGATATGGTCCATAGGTTGAGATCTATGAATAGTAAGTGGGCCATAGCTATCGAGTTCTATCTTGAGCATGTGAAAGAAGGGTATATTGTTGAGTTTTCTATTGAGTGTATTGATTCCTTCGGCAGTGTTAAGAGAAAATTTTCATCTCACCCTGAAAGGAGATTATTGGAACAAATGCCTCTATGGATAAAGATGTTGTTCATGGAGAAGGGTCTACTGCACATGGAGCCTAATAGAATGGCCAAGTAAAACCCCTACATGGAGGAGGATGCTGAAAAGAAGGGAGATTAAGAAAAGTGGCAAGAAATAATGGATCTAGCAGAAGGGATCTTGAAGGAGATAAGATGAGGTAAGAGGATAATGGATCTAGAAGAGAAAAGGATAAAAATAAATGAGAGATATGCAATAAGAGTCAAGTTAAGGAGGCAAGTTGAGTAGATAAACGAAGAAAAGAAAGAAAAGGATGAAGAATGAGTAGTCATATCCAAGAAGAAAAGAAAAGAAACTATAACAGAAGGGTGTGTGGGAGATAGTTATGTGCTAAAGAGAAGCACAGAGGAAGAGAGGTCATTAAAGAGATGTATATTTAGGAGTAAGGCATCAATAGAGGATACTAGAAGTAGTGGGAGTAGTGATGAAGAAGACGAAGTCATATCCCCTTGGCTAGTAAGAGATGCATTTACATCATAGGAATGTGGAGAATAGAGAAGTGGCATCAAAGCAATAGAAGACAACGATGGATCCCTCTAAGAAGAGGTAGAGGCTTTATATATTGTGATTAGGCTTGCACAACTAAAGATATGGATCTCTTTTGGATCCCTCACCAAAGAAGATAAAATACTATGTTGGATCCCCTTCTTTGAACCACCCCCCTTACACATTTTTCATCAAGAAGAAAGAACCAGAGTGTAGAGGTAAGAGACATAAAAGAAGATTCATTAGAAGAAAGAGAAGGATAATATGCGAGTGAAGGAGAATTCAATCTCAGCAATACCTTGCAAGGAAGAGCATTAGTATCAACAACAACTAGTAGTCATTCAGGAAGTCACATTTCTACATTGAGTACATGGTGAAACAAGACTCAAATATGAGGTTTCCCGCATTTCATGGGATGGGAAGAGATGATGTGAAATAATATTTCTTTGCATGTGAAGCTATATGGTCTATGGAGATATTCAAGGATGAGGCATCTAATATTGCACAGCTGGAGACCATCTTCAGAGATAAAGCTCTGACGTGGTACATGAAGTACAAGGCTACTATGGGAAGTGAAAGGTACTTGATGGATATAATGAGGGATCTACTAATCCAGGTGGATATCGGTGGCCACCCACCTTTTTCAACTGGCTCAAAACTGTTTTCTGGCAATTTTGGCAATTTACTATTTTTAGCAGTTTTAACTTTCAGGGCCATTTTGAGGGCTTAAATGAAGGTTTTTCTGGATCGATATTATCAATGATAGATGAAGGAATTATTGAGCCCCAAAAATGAATCTACTCGACGATACCTTTCCAATGGGCTATCACACGTCTAAAACGAAGATGGTATGCAAAAGTTATGACCCCGGGAAGTTGATGTACTAACTTACCCAAACGGAGCCCACATGACTTTTGGCACTTCATCTCCTAGGGTTAGGTTTTTGGATGTTTGGGGTTTTTGGCATTCCAGTTTATTGTAAAAAGGCCTTCAGAGCCTCATTGTAATAATCTTCTTGCGAATGTAAGTAGTCGTCACATCTCTTCTCAGAGATAAGCTGCCACCATTCTAGCGAGTCTTTCACTCTGTATTTTTACAGTATCTATACATTTATTTCATTAATAGAAATCATGTATTACTGTATATATGTGTTTATGGTTGCATATATGATACATTTCTGTTATATTATTGAATATCCGCGATATTTATGTGCATTTCTTTATTATATCTCCGCTCTCATTTTGTATAAAAAAATAATCCGAATCATCTACTTAGGTAATTTCATAATCCTAAGTCAAAATCACAATGCATAACAGAATTTAAAAAGATCAAGAAGCTAACTAGAGAAACTGTCTTGGATTATGACGAATGGTTCAATATTTTTTTGGATATATTAGCTTTTAATCTCTAAGATATCCAACATAGAGTGGTTTATTGTTGGATTCCTGCCACACATTCGAGTCCCCCTCACCCAGTAGAAGGTCATAACCCAAGTGGGGGTTATCGAAATTGCAATATGACTAGAAGCTACACTAGGAGGTGGTGAAACATTAGTTGGGATACTGCAGGTATATTTCATCACACAAACATCACCACACAACTACAAGCCATGGTGAAATATAAGGTATTTTGTGAGAATGTGTGGTGTACTACGTGCCACACAGAAGGTCATCATAGAAATGAGTGTCCTATGCTTGGAAGTTACATGTCTATGGGTGTGTCAAATCCATTTCCAACAAGACCACAGACCAAATGGTGTGAATTTTTTTGAAAATGTGGACATATGCCTCCCCATTTCCCAAGATCGCATAAATATCAAAATACCACACACAGTCCCTTATGGGACTTTTGAAAATCTATGGGACATTATGTGAATAATTGTCAATCAATCTAGGTAATGAAAGAAAACATTGTAGATGATTTCCCTGTCCAAGAAGATTAGAAAGTTGGAGAGCACGAAGGATGTGATAGAGGAGGCTACTAAGGAGGCCAAGAAAGAGCATATGGAAGAGGAAGAGGAAGAGGATACTAACGGGTTCCTAAAATGGCATACTCTCACCACCCATCTGTACCTTTCTGCTTACTATTTTCCGTTAATCACTTCCATTTTTTATACTTCCTTTATTGAGTTCACCTCACTTATCACTAAGGTATGAATCCTACCCCATATGTCATTATTACGTTATTTTTGCATAATTCTTGGAAGGAACTCGTTACTTTCAATACTAATATTTTTAAATAGGAGAATACAGTAGTTGTAGCACCCATTTGTTGCAACTCCAAGTGATACAATTTTGGGTTGAAACAAAGTTGTTAAAATTTCGAGCGCAAACCAACTATTGCAACTCAAGGGGAATTCGTAGTTGCTACAACTCCAGACAAACTGTTGCAACTCTTAGCACTCTTTTTGTTTATGTGATTCGAAATAAATCTCACCAACACAACGACCAATGTTGCAGCTGGAATTTGGGACCTGGAAGTTGGGAAGCAATCTTCGTGGATAAGGGTGATAGGAGACAAGTGGACGATTAAAGGAGAAATCAGTTACCTATCGAGTCAACATACACCTGATTCCCACTACATTTTGGAAGAATATTTGTAACTGGATGAACACGCGGATTCTCATGACTATCCATCCATTCTTTGTATAATTTTATAACAGTATTCATGTTTTATAAAAGACTCGACTACCCATAGCTGAGGGGAATACATTTCTCTAGAAAATACATTTTGTTGCTATTGTAACTTTCAAACTACGACAATATAATTTTGGTTATGGATTTGATTTGTGTTTTGATGTGTTGATTGATCATGTGATTATGGTTTCATAGCTTAGTACTTATCCTTATGGGGTAGGGTCCCCTCCTTGGTCAGGTACTACCTGGAACAATAGGATTAGAATTATTATTTTACTTTTGCTCATTTTATTTCATCATTGGTTGCTTTCAATTGTTGTAATTCCAGGCTCGTAACTTTATTCACATATTTTCGACGTCTCTCCAATTTGTTGTCATTCAAGAAAAATAGTATAGTCTCTTTTATTTCAAATTTATCTTTCATCTTACTGTGATCCCAGATGCATAGAATAGAGCTGCAACTCATGCGTGGTTTAGTTTTCTTTCTTTAAACTATATCCAGATGCCTTGAGAGTGAAACGTAAATATTTGAGACCTTCTGTTGGGATTTTTAGTTGGACTACAAATAGAGAAGTAATATCAAGTGATTCCAGGTCACTTAATACCCATGCCATCAGTGAGGATTTATCCATATTGATTTTCATTCCAGTAGAGAGGAAAAAATTGTTGAGAATATATTTTAAGTTGTCTAGGAATATTTTCCTGCTTTCACAGAAAATGAGGATGTCATATACAAAGAGTAAGGTGAGTGAGGGAGCATGAAGGGGAGATTTGAATGCATCTAAAATTCCCCTATGTGACTGCATCAGAGATAAGTCGGCTTAAGGATTCAGCCACTAGAAGGAACAAAATAGGTGAGAGAAATTTTTTTTCTTAGGAAATGTGTCGCATTTTTTCCTCGTTTTTCATGTCACCTCGATTTTTGTGTCCATTGTTGAGCGGTTTTTCAGAACATGGTTTTTTCCGATGGTTTTCTATTTCTAGTTAAGGAATTAGGGTTTTTGACTAATCCAAGTCATTGGGTTAGGGTTTTGGGTTGAGTTTCTAGGGGAAAAATATCTGTGTAATGTGTGTATTTTCCATTGTATTTTTTATATTCTTTTATTGAAAATCTGTTTGCAGCAAAATATTGTACAAGGTTAAAATCTAGAAACAAGCTATACCTCCTATTCCTATAAAGTGGGACTTTTGTTCCATGCGGGCCACAAGACAAATCCTTCTATGTTAGGGACCTTAGACTCTTCATGGTCCCAAGTTTCAACTAGACAAATAATGTCAATATCACTTGGGATCCAACTTATCATAGGACCTTTGAGCCATGGAAAGCCATGACAGTTCCAAAAAAGGATCCAGAGTGTCCCAAATTTCTATTTATTATTATCCTTTTGGTCTATATCCCTAACAATAGCTTATCAATTTATAATTATTGCTCATTTTCCTTCTTTCCTATCTTCTTTTACCTTTTAAACTTCCTTTCTTAATTCATCTTGGTCTTCAGGAATGAGGTATTCATTTATAAATATTCCTGACCCTTTTAAGCTTGGAGATTTACTGAGTATGTTATATTTATGGTCATTACAACTTACTTTGACACAAATCAACTTATCTTTATGATCAATTATTTTTCCTAGCCTCTTTGCTTCTATGAGGTAAGTTGTTTCAATTTGTGATTTATTTTTTAATTCTTCTTTTGCTATTGCTATTGTATCCTCCTCTTGTTGTTCTTTTATACCAAAAATTATGAGGTTCAAGTATTCATTTTCTCTTTGATGGGTTTGATATCCAATTTGTTTTCTAGATTAATGAAGGTCAAATTGTTGGTTAGTTTTTCTTCTAGCTCTTCAATCCTATCTCTCAAGTTGATATTTTCTTCAACCTCTCCTTCTTGGGTTGACTTTTTTTGTTTTTCCATTTCTTGAATCATATCTTCCATTGTTTGTAATTGATCTCTAATCCTAAGAGCCTATCCTCTATTTGAGTTTAAATAATATCTTTGAAGAGTATAAATTTTGTATTTCCTCTAGCTCTATTTGGAACTTCAAGTCTCTTTCTTCACTCCTTTTTTCTAATGATTCTATTTGGCACTTTTCATCTTTTTCTTCTCACATTTTTTTTTCTAATGATTCCATATAATCATAAAGGCTCTCTAGGGTGATGATGGTGACTTTGGGAGTGCTCCCAGAATTTTTGGAATAGGTGGTGGAGTGCTCATATTGAAAAGAAGAGAAAATAAAATTAACAATTGTTATTTTGGATTTACTTTAAAAATAGAAAAGAATTTTTTTAATTGATAATAATGATATTAATTATTATCTCTAATATCAATTTTTACTTACTAAACTTTTAAAAATTTAAATTTAAATAATAATAATAATTTAAATTAAACTTAAATCAAAGTAGAACTGACCTACACACCTCCAAGTGCTCAAGGGATGGAAGAAGCTAGAACTAAAAATTATTCAAAACCTGAGAGTATTTGCATCACCAAGAGTAAACAAGGATATATAATGTTCCAAATAAAATATCTCCTTCAAAACTGCAGAGCTATAATGTTCTAAATAAAACATCTCTTTCAAAAACCCAAAAAAATATTATTTAAGTTGAAAACAACAAAGATAATATTATTCTCATTCAAAAAGGCATATAAGTATTATTAGCATTCAAAACAGCAAAATGAATATTATTCTCATTCAAAACAACAGAGAAATATTATTCCCCTTATTTATATAGAATTATATATGAATTTATTATTTTATAATTTTTTAAAATATTATTAAAAATATATTTAAAACTTTAATCACAATTTTTAAATTTTAAATAATTTTCAAATTTAAAAATATAAACCAGCATTTCTTACAATTTCAACAAAAGTACACAATAGATCGGATCATTTCTTTTTAATACGGTAAATTGGAAATGAACATTATTAATAATAAAGATACTTATAAACTAATGATATATTTATCATTATTAAGTATTTTTATCTTATAAATATCTTTATCATTATTAATGATAAAAATACTTATAAACTACTTTAATTTGATAATTAACCACACTCTTATTAATATACATAAATTTGATATATTTTAATAAATTTATATTTTAATAATTAACAACACTCATATTAACAACAGACGTGAAAGCAGCAAGAAACAGAAACAAAAGCAAACCAATGGAAAGGCAACAAGAATAACCAGAACAAAGAGAAGCCAAAGCTCTTAGAGATCTTTAATGAGAAGAGAAGCCAAATCCCTTTAAAGGAATATATTACAAATCCATATAATGCAGTCCAGTTAGTTCAGTGTATCATGTTCTTCTCGGATGAGTTATCGTTTTCACTTAAAAACATTGTTATAAATATTTATTATTGTCTCAACTTGCAATTTCTTATTATTATTTTAAAAATACTTATGTATTCATATTTAATATTATTATTATTTTTTATTATTTAAAAAATAAAAATTGTATATTTATATTTAATACTGGATCTATTTGAGAAATTGTTGAATCTATTTGAATAGTTAAGTTGAATGTGTAGATTTGAGAGGTTAAATGTGTATAATGAAAGTATCTTAAAATTTTAGAGCATCCTAAATTTATTTATGTATTCAAAAATACAATTTAAAAAACAAAAAAATATATTTTAGTTTAAATTTATATAACTGATTCCAACCAAAAATACCAAAATCTATAACATTTAAATAATGTCTATCTAAAAATTATCTCTCTAAAAATAAATAATTATATTTATAAAAATAATATTAAAACAAATCTATAAAATAATATTTAATATTTTTTTATTATAAGTTCTCAATCTTTTGATTAATATTATTTTTTAAGATAATATTTAATATTTTTTTATTATAAATTCTCAATCTTTGATTAATATTGCTTTTAAGATTTTAAAACATCACATCCATTGAATATTTAAAGCCCAATGAATATTACTGTATGTAAATATTTTTCAAGCATCACACTCATTAAATTTTTCTTTAAATATTTTGAAGCATCACTTCTTCTTTTTTTTGCTTTTCTTTATTAAGATTAAAATGGTGAAGATGCCCCCAGATGGGGTGTTAGTGTGGGTTATATGGCGGGAGGAGGAGGAGAGGACAGGCAGGGGACCATGTGTCAGGCTCGTGCCAAGACCTGTCACCTAAACCATGCATTTATTTGCTTTTACGATGTTCGTTGCACCATTAACGCTGGTGCGCCTGACTCCCATTGTTGTCTCCTCCATGGCTTCTCTGTTTGCAGGCGAATTTAACCCCCACATGCGACCCGATTATCCCTCAGCCACTCGGACCTGGCTTACTCTAGTTTCCTTCCTTCATGGTGCTCACCGCCTTCGGACTTCTCCAGGCTCTCCACGTCCATCTGGGACATTCTCTTCACTTTTGTCTTCTCTGCAAGCTCAGAATGCCACAACAAAGAGGGAGGCCAAGGAGAGGATCTCCATGGCATCCTCCTCGGCCCCGAGTTTCTGTTTCTCCCCCTGGCTCGCCCTCAACGCACTCCTCGCAACCTTCGTAGCCCGAGCTGGAACCTCTCGCCTCCTCCACCCCGCCTACCTCCCAGTTCGAATGTCTGGTCATCACCGATAGCTCGCTGGGATCTCTCTCACGATTTCCCGCAGTTCCTCTGAATTCCCTAGCCAGCGGGCCTTCTTTTGCACCGGTAGCCTGCTCTTCCCTCCCTCCCTTGGAGGCACCACCCTTTCCTCAGAATGCCCAGCACAGGACACACTCTTCCACTGACTCCATCCCTGACTCGCAACTGCAGGACAGTCTGGCCATCCTCTATGGGCTGGTTTTTGAGCTCCGGCAAGGATTGGAGGACCTCCATTTTCGACTGCATCTTTTGGATGGGAAAACTTCGACATTCCTTCAGATCCTTTCCACCTTCCAGGAAGCTTTCCACTCCACTCCAGAAGACGCGGCAGCAACAGAGATGCCCCATGCAGAGGTCGTTGACAAGAATGAACAGGTGCATCAGCCAGAAGGTGGTGACTTGGTGCAGGCCACGCACGGGGACACGGAGGTTGTGGCAGCTACGGGCGTCCACGCGCACAATCCACCCGGAGTCACTCTTCCAGCTGCCAACCTGGAAGGGGGAAACTTGGTTGTTGACATGCAAATGGAAAGGAAAGGAATTCCCATCAAAGAGGAACCTTGGGACGCAGCCTACCAAGCCACCTGGCCAGGTTATTTTCCAAGTGTCTGACCCCTCTGGGGATCTTCTCTCTTTACTAGTTTATTTTCTTAGTTGTAGCCTAGTCAGATTAACTCTGTTTATCTAAGACTGTTAGACTGTAAACTGCTAGACTTAGCCCACTAGCTGAACTGGTTTCCCCTTTCTTGGGGAAGTTCGATAACTACAGCACTGTTGTTTTCAAGCTTTTGTAATTTTGGTCTGGATTTTGAAGGCCCTTTATATATAAAATCTCTTACTTACAAAAAAAAAGTGAAGATGTATCCTTACAAAGCTTCAGCCCTCTCCTAACAAACTTTTGTATAAGATCTTAGACAAATAACCACTTTGTTAAGGAGTTTAAAAAAGATATTGTATACTTTAATGCTTATATAGAGATCACTTCCATGGTAAACATATTTAGTGGCATTTTATAGAGATCACTTTTATGGTAAACATATTTAATGGTATTTTATTCTTATGAATGATAAATATTTAGTGTAATTATTTTTATTATTCAATTTATTAAAAATGTTGGATAATTTTTTTTATGGTAAAAAATACATATAAAGATGGTAATAGTCATTATTCATTGGTGTAATTACATTTTCCATACACTAAAAATAACATGGTTCATGATTATTATATTATTTGTCATCAAAATCAATGTTTTGAGAGTGGAAAAAATTGGAGGATCATTTTAATAGCAGGTTTCACTTTGGAAAATTGGGGTTTGAAACCTTCCATAGCCATTTTGAAGCATCAAATGATTTTTTATTTTTTATTTTTTAATTGGGGGGTTCCCCAAATTGAACCCCATAATGTTATTCTACACATCAAGACCTTTCCAACGGTGCAAAAATCGCATCAATTGGAACTCGTATGCAAAAATTATGTCTCTCGCAAGCCGACCTATCATGTTGACCACCATGGCATGAGAGGATGCCACATCATATTCACTTAGAAATTACAGCCATCTAGTTTGTCTAGCATTTAATGTTGGTTGTCCAAAAAAATGTTTTAGACCACAGTGGTTTGTCCTTAGCTCAAGTTTCTTCCCCGTGAGGTAACGTCTCTACATTTTAATGCATGAAAAATTGTTGCTAATTCCAAGTCATGTGTAGCACAATTTCTCTCATGCTCTTTTATTTTTTTGAACTCGTAGCATACCACATGATCCTTTTGACTAAGAACTACACTAAGCCCTTTTTTTCATACATCAGTGTGCGTAACAAAATCACCATCTAGATCTGCAATCTTAAATATTGGCACATTTTTCAATATGTTTTTCAACCCCTAAGAGCTTTCTTCACACTTGGGAGTCCATTCAAATTGTACTCCCTTCTTTTGCAAAGAAGTGATTGGACTTGCAATATTTGAATATCATTTTATGAATCATCGGTAATAACCAAAAAGACCCATGAATGATATGACCTCTGTGAAATTTCTTAGCATTGGCCATCCTCTATTGGCATGTATCTTCTCAAGATCCACTACTATCCCTTCTGCTGAAATTATATGCCCCAAGTAGTGAATCTTCTTTTGATAAAAGATGCACTTACTTAGATTAGCATACAATTTATGCTCTCTTAAAACTTGCAACATCATTCTTAAATGTTTCTCATGTTCCTCTTCTGACTTAGAGTAGATGATTATATCATCTAGGAACACAATTACAAACTTGTCCAAGTATTCCCTAAACACTTCATTCATCAGACACATAAAAACGACTAGGGAATTTGATAGTCCAAATGGCACTACCATAAATTCATAATTCCCATATATTGTCCTAAATGTTGTCTTAGTGATGTATTATTCTTTTATCCTCACTTGATGATAGTCTGATCTCAAGTCAATCTTTGAAAAGATTCTTACACTTTTCAGTTAATCAAACAAATCGTCAATTCTTGGAAAAAGATATTTGTTATTTATGGTGACCTTATTCAGCGACCTAAAGTCAATACATAGCCTTAAGGTTCCATCTTTCTTCTTCACAAAAATAACTGAGGCTCCCCAAGGTGACACATTTGGATGCATATACCCCTTATTCAACAATTCTTCAAGTTGCATCAACAACTCTTTCAATTTTGGTGTGCCCATTCTATAAGGTATATTGGACACTAGCTCAGCTCCTGGAACCAAATCAATAGAGAAGTCAATGTCTATCTTTGTTGGTAATCCAGGGATTTCCCTAAAACAATATTCAAAATCCTTCAAAACTGGTTGGTCTTCAATGCTTGCCACTATATCTTTGGTTACCTCTTCCATATGGGCTACAAAAATATGGCATCCCTTCCTGAAAAATATTTTTGAAATCTCTCTAACAGCTACTACTCTTGGAAATCCTTAAATCTTACCTTTCTTCCCTTCTTCGTCAATACATGTCATTGTCTCATTTTAACATTCTAGGACAACATGGTGTTTTTCCAACTAATCCATGTCAATTATACAATAATATGAACCCAATGATATGATGTTCACATCTACCTTTATGCTGAGTCCATTCATGTCTATCGTACAATATTTAACTAGCTCATTGATTTTACTCTTATCCTATGTGGCTAATTGAACTAACCAAGATTTATTATGATTACTTCTTTGCAAGTGAAATATTTCAACAATGTTAGAGTTTATGTAACTATGGATAGCTCCAAAATCAATTAAAATTGTTATGGGATGGTTATCAATCTTAACTTCCACTTCAATCATGGGGGATTGATATTTTGCTTGCTTGTTGTCCAAGGCTGCATAAATCTTTGGCATGTTTCCTCCCATGTATTCCATTGTTTCGGCCTCTTGAATGTTGTGGAAAATCCTCATGTTTTCTCTTTTGTGAGGGAAGTCCCTATATAATTGATTTCCCTCACATCCCCAACATTGTACAGGTTGTTGTCTTTCCCTTTTCTTCAATGAATCTTTAGTCTTGTGCTCATTTTGGATTGAATGAAATTATTGATTTGCTTGGGAGTTTTTCTTGAAAAATGGTGGCTTAAAACCTTACTTCTTTCGATCCATTTTCTATTTCATCTTGTTCTTCCAAGATTTTTGGAAAAATGACCTTCCTCTTCTCTACTCATAAAGATGTTTTTCTCTCCTTCTAGCTTTCTCCAAAGTCTTGGGGTTATCATATTGAATATTTTTGTTATAAAAATAGGGTAACCCACTTAGAAACCTTTGGATATTGAATTTTTCATCCTTTATGAAGTCAACATACTTCAACAATTAAAAGAATCTCTTATCATATTCCTCCATTGTCATTCTTTCCAACTTGAGTTCAAAGAACTCTTTCATATTTCTTTCATAATAATGCTCGGATAAATATTTCTCTTAGAAATACCTTTTCAATTTCCTCCATGAGATCCTCTTCTCATCAAGGTAGTTGTCTTTCTAAATTTGATCCTACCACATGGTTTCATTTCCTTTCAAGTGGTAGGTTATAATTCTAGCTTCTACCCCTTAAGGGTTAATCATGCAACATAAATTATTTATTCATTTCCAACAACTAGGCTTCGACCTCTTCACTTTTCTTATGATTACCATTGAAATTTCGTGGCTTAATTTCCCTGATTTCACCTTGCAATATGTTTTCCTTAGTCCTTCTCTTTTACCTATGGACAAGAGACACACTTGGGTTTCTCTCTGGCCCTAAGAATGCATGGGTTCTCCTAGTGGATTTCATTTGAGAATGATGGTGCCTTCTCATACTTCTTGACTTTATGACATTCCCGTGACCATCCCTTTTGCGTTTGGATCTATATGTTGTCACTTGTCCAACACTAGTTGTTTGCTTGGTGCCAGAGTCCTTGTTAAACAGGGATGATTTTAACGATGGAAATTTATTTTAAAATGTAGAAATCTTGGCAAATCTTACTAATCCTTCATATGCCAACTATAAATGTTTAGCAATAGTTTTGTAAAAATATTCAAATTTCTAAGGATTTTATATAGTTTTTTATAAATTTTTGGCAATTTTTAAGGTAAAATAGTTTTATCCTATAGAATTTTGGGTGAATCATTTTTAAAACAGCGAATCTCGTTTTTGGAAAAAGCATGGAAAATTAGCACATGAGCGAAATTTAGCCCCTAAAATCATCCATGTTGTTAAATTTATTCTTAAACATATTTATACTTTGAATTATCTCTTCATGAGCCTTCATAATCCTTTCATTATCATCCCTATAGCTCTGCACTTCTCTATGCATACTTCTCATAGTTACAGGATCTTTCTTGCATCTTCTTCCGTTTGACTATATCTCATCATTTCCCATGCTGACATGAAGACCTCTGACCTCTTCCTCGTGGTTGTAATATCCTTGTGCATCTTCCATAACTCTAACCCTCATATAAGAAACAAAATTTTTATCTTCTACCTCTAATTCTGCAAGAAATGTGCATGTAATAATTAATGTTAAAACATGCATAACATAAAACATTTCATCAATTAGAATGTAGGTTATTCTTCATATCAATTTATGAAGAACAAATTGCATCAATTCAAAATATGATTCTTTATATGCATTCATCTCTGAAATATCTTTCTGATGGCTATACTCATGCCTCAATCTAAGTTTTGAGAGAAAATTTACAACATTTATAAGCTAAAATTTTCCACTCACTTACTACTACAAAAATATCTTTACTATTTTCCGAGAAATTTTAACGCCCAAATCAAAATTCTATATGGATCAATGTATTTTTCTTCTCAATACATTTGCAATGATTGTTCATTTGCTCAAATCCGTCTAAGATGAAATTTATAGTCCGAAGAAGTTTTAACTATTTTTCTAATTATACCTTTGTATGCTACATGTGTCTTCTTTCTCTTCCTGCACATTTTTACATACCCAGATTCCAATTATGGCTCCATGATTATATTCTATGGCTCACAAGTCTTCCATAGACTACTCTTATGCCCCAAAAGGACTTCTGAGCATGGATTTTTCCCCCCTAGAAGTAATCTAGTGCCAAAATTTTACCCTTATTGTTTTGGCTGTAACTTTTCCATACGAGCTTTGTTTTTCACCTGGGATAACTCATTATATAGCTCTCTCTAATTTATTTTATTGAGTTGTAGAGAGAAAGTGTATTGTAGTGTACCTTGATACAGTCTATTTTCATGGGTTTTGATTGGCTAAAAACATCGTTTAGGGCCTCAAAATCACCCCACAAGTTAATGATCTTTAAAACCCACAAAATTTTCACATTAAACTAACTATTTTACTGTGTTAGAAGCCCTAAACTATACATCGTTGATCTCAAAATTGGAAGAAAACTCAACCGTTGATTCTCCAAACCTTCCCCAGGCACGCGGATGAATCTCCATCATCGATCGACCACTCAAAACCATATGGGTGGTTGATCTCTGAGACTATGTTGGTGAGCAACCAATCGATGATTCTCTTTTAAAACCAACTTGCTCGCAAATCTCCTCGACACTCAATCGTCGACCATAGACCATCGATCAACTCTCTTGGAAACCACTTGCAACACTTCTCTTAACTGGCCGACCTTAACGTCATCCATCGGTCGTCAACGATCCCTGTTTCCTGATGAAAACAGTTCCCCAATTTAGCTAACCTAACCATCGACCTTCAGCCACTTTTAGGATGACGTGGAAAGTGTTGACATGGAATGACACGTGGATGTTGGCATGGCATGACATATCATGTCATCCTGAGGTGTCAACTTGGTTGACATGGAATGACACGTGGATGTTGACATGGCACAACACATCATCACCTTTTTTCCTTCATCATCCATTAGTTTTTTCTCTTGGACAACCCAAACGCCTCACCGAATCGGTCGATGCCCAACCATCAAACCATCGACCATTAGCAATTTCTCTTGCTTGATCGAAATAATTCACTAAATCAGCTAACACCCGACCATCGAAAATTTATCTTGGTGACTAAGAACACTTCGACGAATCCATCCAACCCGACCGTCAGCCATTGGAAATTTCCCTTGAAAAACTCCATCACTTAAAAATTTTTTGACTAAACTCTCGATTAATTTGAACCATCGATCAACTCCAACTCCCAAACATATGAATTTGATCTAGACTCGATTTTCTCCACTCCGCAAACCTCTGAAATTTAATCCTGGTCGTTGATTAGCTCCAACCTCCCAACAACTAAAAATGAATCCAAACCATTGATTTGATCCATTTTCAAAATAGGAAAAATAAATCTCGGTCGTTGATTTGATTTATTTTCCAAATGGTTGAAAACAAATCTTGGTCATTGATCTGCTCAACCCTCTTAAATGGTCGAAACCTTATAAATTTTTAAATTTATCAAAGTGAATCTAGGTCATTGATCGTGAGATCAAACGTGATCTCGATCGTCGATTCACCAAACTTCCTACAACTCTACAGTGGCCATTAAAACATGTAATTTGACCATTCCAAGTTGAATTTAAATATGCAACTTTGCAGATTGGCTCCATTGAACCTCTTAAACAGTCCTAAGTCATTTAAACTCGTATTTTTCTCACGAATTAGGGGACGTCTCTCTAATTTTCACCATCTTTCCCCAATTTCGCACAAACCAAAACCTACAACAACAAATTACTCAATTCACACTTGTTATTGGTCCATACAAGCCTGGTGTTTGAACCTAATGGTTATGATACCATAATGTAACATCCCCCAGACTAGCCGAGGTCCATTACGTGTGGAATACTCATAAAAACTAATTTTTTGTTATCTAATTAATTTCATGTAGCTTATAGCTACAAATTACAACCAGATTTAGCTACTAATTGTTACCATTATTTAGATGCATCTACAACATGCTAAAAACAACATGAAATACAACTATTAACTCAAATACAACAACATATAAATCATTCTCAATTACATAGTTAAAGCACAACAAATAAACTCATAATACAACCAGCAAAAGATAAAGCACTTATCTTGTATAAACAATTTTTGTGCAACGAGATTCTTGGGATGGACGTTTCACCCAACCATTGACTTATTGTTCCAAATATCAATATAAAGTCACCCACGAGTTGGGGATAACAATCTACAAAAGAGGGTGGTCTCTCACTGTCCACCCACAGCTCAGAAAAAACCACAACCCATTGATATTCTACTACAACTATCCTAATTTTCCATCTTCTTGCTTCCTATTGACCTACCCAATCCAAATAATGTACCCCTTCACTTATCTCAGTCCCTCGAGTGTCCCATTCATTTATCAATGTCTCTCTAGCACAGGTAACCAGTAATCTCTCTGTTAGGAACTCAAGGGAGCTCATTACTAGGAAAACTACCAACAAACAATAGAAAACACTTGTTGTTATAGTGAAACTCACCCAGGAGTTCACTCTTAAGGCCTGAAAACCTATCTCTCAAATATTCAGCTCCAATATGCTCCAAAAATTATCCATTGTTCTCTAGAATTTGTTAAATTATGAGCTTGATTTCTTATGCAGATTAATTCTTTTATTTTCTTCAATACTTTGATTCTAGCTTAATACACTTCAACAACTCCAAATCATAATCGAATAGCAATAATTATGTATATAAGTAAACATGCATATCAACAACACATATACCCCGGGGAAACCCTGTACAGGGAGAAAAACCCCAGCAAACAATATTCCTTTATTGCATTAATAATGTAAGATCTCTTACAAATATCCACCATGAATGTTCTGCTCTCAAAGAGCTTGCCAAGATGAATTTGACCTGACAAAGACTTACAATACCTTGTTGAAATACACCTCTGATATGATGCCTCTCTATCACTGATGTGCACCTCAAATTATTTCACCCTCAACCTGCATATGAAAACTGTGTTTCAAAACTGTGTTGCAGAACTGTATTGAAGAGAGGATTCGACCTCTTCTTATATATTTTGAAGAGGGGAAGAGGGGAAGCTCAAAATAGTAACTTGATTGCATGCATTGAACATAAATTAGCTTCATACTTTAGTTCAAACTTAGAAATAGACTTGAGATTGACATGCTTTAGTTCGAACTTAGAACTAGACTTGAGACTAACATGCTTTAGTTCGAACTTAGAACTAGACTTAATACTTTAGTTGAAACTCAACATTACACTTTAGTTCTAAAATAGAACTAGACTCAAGACTTTAGTTGCAACTCAACATTACACTTTAGTTCTAAAATAGAACTAGACTCAAGACTTTAGTTGCAACTCAACATTACACTTTAGTTAGAACTAGACTCAAGACTTTAATTGCAATTCAACATTACTAAAATAGAACTAGACTCAAGACTTTAGTTGCAACTCAACATTACACTTTAGTTCTGACATAGAACTAAATCAAGACTTTAGTTACAACTCTTGACAAGGCAATTTGAAATTCTCTTCATGGTGGATAATGTTTACACGTGCCAACGCACTAGATCAATACAATTACATCATTTGCAATATTAGGAATATTGTTTGTTTCTATCTCATAAGAATTGTATATTCAACATAACTTTTGATAGATGCCTTGCCTTTTGCTCATGGCTTACAAGGTTTGACTAGGTTCACAGAGGTTGTATGTTCCCCCTGACTTTTGCACTAGTATGTCTATGCTCACAGAGCTTGTACGTTCCCCCTGACTTTTGCACTAGATTGTCTATGCTCACAGAGGTTGTATGTTCCACTTGACTTTTGCATTAGACTCACATAGCATCTCGTTCGTCCTGAATTTTGTTTTGACTCACATAGGTTGTACGTTCCCCTTGGATTTTTCAATACCTCACAAGACTGGTTGATTCTCCAAATCTCCCTGGCTAGCCTCAGGGTGGCCCATATGGCCTCTCATTGGTGAATGATTGTCGATGTTGCCAAATTTAACACTCCCTCCCAGTGATGGATTCATTCTCAGCCACACCAAGCTTGCCTCTCAGCTACACAAACTGTCTCGAGTTCAGAGGCTTGGTCAAGATATCAGCTACCTACTCGCTCGTGGCTATGTACTGTAACTTTACAGTTTTTCTCTAGACCAAGTCTCGGATGTAGTGGTACCTCATGTCAATATGTTTTGACCTATCGTGAAATACCAGGTTCTCTGTCAATTTTATGCAACTTTGATTATCACAGTGAACCACCGACATCTAGAGCTTGTCACCAAACAACCCAGAAACCAATTTTTTGAGCCATACTGCTTCCTTGCTAGCATCACTTGTTGCAATGTACTTAGCCTCTGATGTACTTTGTGCAATGGATCCCTGCTTTTGGCTTGAACAAAAGATCATAGCGGGTCCTAAACTGAAGCAGTATCCGAAATTACTCTTATGATCCACTGGGCTTCCTGCCCAGTCAACATCTGCATACCCATGCAGAAATAAACCACCACTGGATGTATATCGCAGACCATAAGTAATGGTCCCTCTGAGATATCTCAGGATTTTCTCTGTTGCCACCCAGTGTCTCTGTCTCATTTCAGTCATGAAATGACTCATTGCAATCACTATATAGCATATATATATGGCCTAGTGTGGATCATGTACATTAATGATCCAATCAGCTACCTATACATGGTGGGATCCACCAAATATGAACCTATATCAGAATCATGCAGCTTCCTCAGGTTGGTAATCATCGGAGTAGACATGGATTTTCAATCCCTCATACCAAACCTCTTTAGTACATCCACTGTGTATTTTCCTTGTGCCAGAAATATCTCGCCATGTCTTTGCCACACTTCCAATCCTAGGAAGTAATGCATCAAGCCTAAGTCTTTCATCTCGAATTCTAAGGTTAGCTCCCTCTTACACCGGGCTAATAGCCCTTCATCTCCTGTTAGAAAGAGATCATCAACATACAGTATTAGTATAACAGGTTGGTTACCTCTTACCTTGAAGTATAGATTTGCATCAGCATCACTTTTCTGAAAGCCCAAGATTTTAAGAAAGCCATCAATCATGTCATACCAAACACTTGGAGCCTGCTTAAGACCATACAAGGCCTTCCTTAGCTTGCATACATGAGTGCCTTTGTTATGCACTATAAAACCATCTAGTTGTTCCACAAAGACCTCATGTTCAATCTTTCCATTCAAGAATGTTGTTTTTACATCCATCTGATGTAGCTTTCAACCAAGTATGGAAGATAAAGAAATAATAGCTCGAATGGAGGTATACCTAGCTATTCCAGAAAAAGTCTCTTCGTAGTCGATTCCTTCTTTTTGAGTGAAGCCTCTGGCTACAAATCTTTCTTTGAACTTTTCCACACTTCCATCAGCTGCATGTTTGATCTTATAGATCCATTTGGAAGAAACCATCGATTTGTGTTTTGGCCTTGGCACAATGTCCCAAACATTGTTCTTTATAATAGACCTGTATTCCTCAAGCATGGCATCCTTCCATATTTGTAATTTATCTACTTATTCAAATGAAGAAGGTTCAGCATCACTAATGATGATCATCAGTGCAACATAGCCTCCAAACCTATGAGGCATCTTCCTCTCCCTGAAAGTTCCTTTGGGAGCAGCTATCATTTCTGCTTCCTGCACTATTTCTTTAAGCCACCCTGGCTTCCTTTTGGTTGGAGGTTATTCAAGAGTTCTTTCTAACACTTCAACGGGTTCTAGGGGATCATTACTTGTCCCTTCACGAGGTTCCTCCCTCTGATCATCTGACTGTTCATTTTCAAAAGAGGGTGAAGCTGGTTGAACTACTTTTGAATCCTCTTGAAGCTCTATAGATTTCTTAAATGTGGCTTCCTCATGGAAATTCACATATTTTCTTAAATCTATTTTCCTCTGACCTAGTACATAAATCCTGTAATCCTTGGAGTTATCACTATACCCCAAAAAAACCCCTTTATTTCCTGAGGGTTCTATCTTTTTCCTCTTTTCCTTAGGGACATGAATATACATAGGACATCCAAATATCCTTAGATTCCCTACTTCGGGTTTGATCCCTGAGAAAACCTCTTCAGGAGTCTTGTCCTTCAAAATAACATGTGGACACATGTTCTAAATATACACGGCAGTGGAGGTAGCTTCTTCCCATAAATAATTTGGCAGATCCTAGTCAAACATCATTGCTTTCATTGCCTCACAAATAGTCCTATTTTTCCTCTTAGAAACACCATTTTGTTGAAGGTTATATGGCATGGTCAACTGTCTCTTGATTCCTACTGACTTGCAGAAATCCTCAAACTGAAGAGATTCAAACTCTCCTCCATTGTTTGTTCTAAGGATTATGATGTGTTTCCCTGTCTAATTTTCAATAAAGGCTTTATACTCTTTGAATTTATCAAATGTGTCGCTTTTAGCTTTAAGAAAATATATCCAAAAATTTCTTGAGTAATCGTCAATAAAAATGACATAATACAAACAACCATTGAGTGAGGGAGATGACATGGGACCACATACATCATAATGAACCAGATCTAAGATGCCCTGAGCTCTGTTGTCACTACTAGGAAATGATTTCTTTATATTTTTACCTAGCATGCGTCCCTTACAAATTTCATTTTTACTAAGAGAAATAGAGGGCATGCCACATACCATGTTCTGTAGATCTGGAAGATATTTGTAATGAAGATGTCCAAGTCTTCTATGCCACAACTCGCTGGAGCTATTTGCATCAAGAACCAATGACTGAACTGACTGTCCTGACACGACGTACAGTCCTCTACTGTGATTTCCAATGGGTTATGTTGTACTTAAGTGGCTACATTTATCCCATAGTATTGCCTTCATGTCCTTGAATATCACCCAATCTCCCTTGTCCTCAAGGTTTGCAACTGATAGTAGATTCTTCTTGAGCCCTGGAACATATAATACTTCATCATCATGAAGTCTAGCCCCAAATTCCAATCTGAAGGAAATAGAGCTTACTCCCTCTTTCTTGTAACATTTTTCATCCCCAAGCTCAACCTACTCTACAAAAGATCTTGTCTCGAAATTTGAGAGGATCTCCTTGTACCCTGTCATGTGCTTTGATGCATCATTGTCTACTAACCAATTTTCCGGCCCCGTGGAAACTGAACTGGATAAGGAAGAAACCAAATAATATTCTTTCCTATTTTCTTTCTCAATAGAAGGACCTTTGTGATTTATTTTGGATTCATCATCCTCAGCAGTTGAGGCATGATGTTTCCCTTTCTTAGGATATTTCTTTCTAAACCAACAATCTTTAGCAAAATGACCCAACTTATTACAACTAAAGCATTTAATCTTAGATGTATCAATATTATTTCCTTTGAATGTACCTTTGGTGTTTGGCTTCCATTGATATCCTTTCCGGAAAGTGCCTTTCTTATTTCCCTTGAATATTGATACTAAAGATGAGTGCTCTTCTTTCATTGGCTCGCTCTTGGTAGCTGTGTGAATATCCTTCTGGAGGCAATCATGCCATAACCTCTCAAATGTGGGTTGAATATATCTCCCACTTACACTGGATAAGAAGGTCTCCCATGAAGAAGGAAGACCATCAAAAATGGCCTACACCAAATCATCATCATCCACTGTCACCCCTATGACCAAAAGCTGATCTCTTATCTGAGTTATCCTAGAACAGAAAGATGCCATTGATTCACCTTTCTCCATCTTCAAATACTTAAGCTTGTGCTTAAGTGTCCTCTTCTGACTTGGAGCCTATTTCTTATACAAATTCACCAAGGTATCCATACAGTCCTTGGCAGTCATCAACAAAGTCATTGTAGGCATTATATTGTCTTTGACTGAGTCAAAGATGATTCACTTGGCCTTTTCTTGACTCTTCCTGAAGGTCGTTCTTCCTGTATTATTCGTTGGTTCCTCCACCAATGTGGTCAGATACTACTAAAGATCATGCTCTTGCAAGATTTTTTTTATACGAAGCTTCCACACATTAAATTCGATAGCTCCTTTGAGCCTATCTTCGGCCCTGACTGAAATGGAGGATGCCATGGTCCTCACACTAGCTTAATCAATATTTCTTGGATCTATGTGTACCTACTGCTACACTTCAACACATTTAGCACACCCTAATCTTTGATACCATGTTAAGTTATGAGCTTGATTTCTTATTCGGATTAATTCTTTTATTTTCTTCAATACTTTGATCCCATCTTAATACACTTCAACAATCCCAAATCATAATCGAATAGAAATAATTATGTAGATAAGTAAACATGCATATCAACAACACATATACCCTGGGGAAACCCTATATAGGGAGAAAAACCCCAGCAAACAATATTCCTTTATTGCATAAATAATGTAAGATCTCTTACAAATATCCACCATGAATGTTTTTCTCTCAAAGAGCTTGCCAAGATGACTATGACCTGACAAAGACTTACAACACCTTGTTGAAATACACCTCTGATATGCTGCCTCTTTATCACTGATGTGGTCCTCAAATTATTTAACCCTCAACCTGCATATGAAAACTGTGTTTCAAAACTGTGTTACAGAATTGTATTGAAGAGAGGATTCGACCTCTTCTTATATAGGATGAAGAGGGGAAGATCGAAATAGTAACCTAATTGCATGCTTTGAACATAACTCAGCTTCATACTTTAGTTCGAAATTAGAACTAGACTTGAGATCGACATGCTTTAGTTTGAACTTAGAACTAGACTTGAGACTAACATGCTTTAGTTCGAACTTAGAACTAGACTTAAGACTTTAGTTGCAACTCAACATTACACTTTAGTTATAAAATAGAAATAGACTCAAGACTTAGTTGCAACTCAACATTACACTTTAGTTCTAAAATAGAACTAGACTCAAGACTTTAGTTGCAACTCAACATTACTAAAATATAACTAGACTCAAGATTTTAGTTGCAACTCAACATTACACTTTAGTTCTGACATAGAACTAGACTCAAGACTTTAGTTACAACTCTTGACAAGGCAATTCGAAATTATCTTCATGGTGGATAATGTTTACATGTGCCAATGCACTAGATCAATACAATTACATCATTTGCAATATTAGGAATATCGTTTGTTTCTAGCTCATAGGAATTTTATATTCAACCTAACTTTTGCTAGATGCCTTGCCTTTTGCTCATGGCTCACAAGGTTTGACTAGCGTCACAGAGGTTGTATGTTCCCCTTCATTTTTGCACTAGTCTATCTATGCTCACAGAGGTTGTATGTTCCCCCTAAATTTTTCACTAGACTGTCTATGCTCACAGAGGTTGTACGTTCCCCCTGACTTTTGCATTAGACTCACATAGCATCTCATTCATCCTGAATTTTGGTTTGACTCTTAGAGGTTGTACGTTCCTCCTGGATTTTGTCAATACCTCACAAGACTAGTTGATTCTCCAAATCTCCCTGGCTAGCCTCAGGGTTTCCCATATGTCCTATCATTGGAGAATGACTATCGATGCTGCCAAATTTAACAGAATTCACCCTCCATGGTTGTTTTATCTCCAAGCTATTTTTGTTTCTCTCTACTTGTTGTTCATGCACCAAAACCGAATGTGTAATATTGGTGTAGTTTCCTATATGAATTTCCTCTCCTTTGGCTTGCCTTTTTTACTCACACACTTCCCCAAGATGATTTTACTCAACCCCCCATGCTCCCAATAACTATGGGATGTGACTTCTCACACACACCGTCTTACATGCATTCAATGATTAGGTTTGGAGACACTCAATCAAAAAATAGATTTTAATACATAATCATAATAAAATTTTGGAATGTGGGTGGAATTAATAAACATGGATGTTTCCCCCTTGGACCCCTCTCTTAGACATTCTCCTAGACCATCCCCTCTTTTGTGGATTAATTAATCCCCCATCTCTGTCCATGTCCCCTTAGCAGATGGCATCACATTTTATTATTAAAATTCAAAAATACAATTTGCATATACATTGCTTGGCCATAGACACATGTTATATCTACATTAAGCATTGATTAAACTGAGGATTATAGTGGGGATGTTACAGTCATGATGATTTCAAATGTTTTACTAAGATGGCATCTTTAGAAGCAGCAATGAAGAATCACAACATCAATATTGATTCTTCTTCTTCTTCTCATGGGCATGCATTTTTTGCTTCTAGTTTCTCCTTCAATGCAAATTCTACTTCTTTTTCTGATGAGTGGCTTATTGATTCTGCAGCATCTTATCATGTGGTTAAGGATAAAGCCATATTTTATACTATAAATGAATGTAAAACCAAGAAAATGATTTTTGGTGATGATAGATCTCTTAGTATCGTAGGGTATGGAACAATTTAGGTAGATAATGGTCATACTAGTGATGTGTTTTGTGTTCCAAGTCTTTCATGCAACCTTCTATCAGCGTATCAAATCACTCATTTAGGTGAAGCTAAAATCATAGACTTTTCACCTCACCAAGTTGTAATCAAGGATCTAAAATATCCTCAGGATGTTCTTGCAGATGGAATTGCTAATGATCTTACCAGGTTGTACAAGTTTGACAACTTTGAGTCATCATCTTTTCCATCAATTTTTGTTGCTTGTAGCGATGAATTGAGAAAACTTTGACATGAGCGGTTTGTTCATCTAAACTATCTTGCATTGTAGTGACTATGTAATCAACATATGGTGATTGGTATTCTTCTTATTTCATGTAGAGATGGTGTTTGTGCCAGCTTTTTTCTCAGCAAACATCATTGGGAAAATTTTTACAAACGTGCCTCTTGGCATACCTCGACCACTTTGCATCTTGTTCACAGTGAATTTTGTGGTCCACTTTCTTCTCCTTCTTTTTTTGGGTGAAAGTATTTCTTAACTTTTATCGATGACTTTACCAAATGCACTTGGTTTTACTTATTAAAACTTAAGAGTGAATCTTTTGAAAAGTTCTTGGCCTACAAGGCCCTTGTAGAAAATAAATTTGCACAACAAATTCAAAGGTTAAGAAAAAATAATGGAGGTGAATACGTGAACAATCAATTCACAAGTTACTATGTTTCACATGGCATCTAGATGAAACACATTGTTCCATATACACCACAACAAAATGGTGTTGTTGAGAGAAAGAATCGCACATTAAAAGAAATGGATAATTGTATGATCCAATCTAAGGGATTAAGTCTAAAGTATTAGATCGAAGCCATTAACTGTGAAAATTACATAGTAAATCACACTCCCACAAAGGTTCCTAAAAATATAACATTGGAAGAAGCATGGAATAAACTTAAGCCAGATGTAAGTCACTTTTGTGTATTTGGTAGTGTAACATAGGCTCACATTCCTAATGAGAAAAGGAAAGTATTGCAGCCTAAAAGTGAGAAGTATATATTTGTTGGTTATTCTAAAGATGGCAAAGGTTACATGCTTATTCAACCTCATTGTACTAAAATTATTATTAGAAGAGATGTTAATTTTTATTAAAATCTCTTGGCCTACGAACCTGATTCAGCGTTTGTGCCTTCTTTGGCTTGCAAGCCATCTTCGGTGTTTGTGCCTTCTTCCATTCCTATTCTGGTTTCTTATTCTTCAGATGATGATAGTGAGGATGAAAATCCACCTATGCCTTCTCACCTTCCTCCATATGATTCTATTGAACCTGAACCTGCAACAACACCAATGCTTCCTATATGGGTCCATTCAATATGAGAAGCAATTGGTGATCTTTTATATGATACTTTAGATCAATGTCGGACACGATCACAGTTCCAGTGAGCCTATTCTATTTTGTCTGAATTTTTAGAGACTCATGATACAAATACATTTGTAGAAGCTTCAAGTCATACAGATTGGGATACAACAATGAATGAAGAGTATCATTATTTAATGGAAAATGATACTTGGGATCTTGTACCTCTTCCGAAAGGAATAAAAAAAAAAATATGTAAATGGGTCTACAAAACTAATTATGCATCATATGGAAGTGTTGAAAGACATAAGGCTCGATTATTTTCAAAAGGATTTTTCCAAGTTGAAGGAATTGTCTATAACAAAATCTTTTCCCTTGTACAAAAAATGAATTACATTCACCTTCTTCTATCCCTTGCAGCATCACACAAATGGGAGGTCCATCATATCGATGTCAAATCTTCTTTCTTACATAGGGATTTTAAAAAATAAATATACATGGAATAACGTCCTAGCTATGTCCAAAATGAATCTAGCCTTGTTTTTTTCCTTAAAAAATATCTTAATGGTCTTAATAAATCTCCCCAAGCTTGGTATGCCAAAATGGACAACTTTATTCTTGGTACCAACTTTTCTAGATGCCATTATGATCCTAATGTCTATACCAAGAAAGTAAGAAGTCATCTCATAATCCTTGTTCTTTATTTTTATGACCTTATCCTCACTGATAGTGACCCAAAACTTTTAAATCATGTGAAAATTTATTGGAAATTGGTTTTCATTGATATCAACCCTGGAAGAAGCCCCGAAGCAAGTCCAGAAGCCCCTATAAGTGATGGGTTTATTTGAATGAGTCTCCAAAGTGGTACCCTTATTGCATATCTCTAAGCATGGATTTCATGTAAATATGCTTTGAAAAACCTACAAGAAATCCATAAACGTCAAGCAAAGAAGCTTGGAGGTATGGTTAAGAAGCCCTAAAAGTAAGGAAGGGAAGCCTTGGAATCAAGGCTATGTTACCCCTGAAGTCGTCCCCAATTGGAAAAAGTATTAAGGATAAAATTAAGATAGATAGTGTAAAGTTCACCCCAAGAAGATAAAAATAAAATTGTAAGTGTAAAGTCGGCCCAAGCTAAAATAAATATTAAAAATATTATTAAAGTGGAAAGATTCAAGTCAGCCCCATTTGAGTTCATTATTTGGCTCAAGTCAGCCCTAAAACGAGGGTTAGATCTAGTATAAATAAGATTCCTAGGAGCTCATTTGATACATCAACTCAAGTGATTCTTATCTAAGGTAAACAAGGAGATCAAGGTGATTTCAAGCGAGTTTTTTTGTGGTACACTAAGGAAAATTTAGGCATGTTCTAAGGCTTGTTTCGAGGAACATTTAGGCCTATTCTAATACTTGTTCTGAGTCAAATTTAGGCCTATTTTGAGGCATCTTTAAGACTTGTTCTGAGGTCTAATATGAGGTATACTTTGTGCATATTTAAGCATGCTTCCAGTGTGAATCACAAGAAGGTTAGGCCAAGTTTTAGAGCCATGTTCGGAATGGACTTTAGGGGGAGTTAGACAAAAAAATTCAGACAAATATTAAAGAAGATTTTAGGAGGAATAAGGCTGAGTTTTCAAAGAAATATCCAAGTGAACTTCATCCATTCTATAGGATCACTTCTAGCCAAGTTCCAGATCAGATTTTGTGGTATTTTTTTTGAAGTACATTACAGGTATATCTATGATGAATCTAAAGTCTCTTTGCAACACAAGTTTTTAAGGGAGTTTCATATTTGTCTTTTGGCACATGTAAGTAGGATTGTCTAATCTAAAATTCGGAGTATATTTCTTGAGATAAGATAGGAGGATTATTCAAGCAATATTTTAGAGTAAATAAGGCAGTGGAGATGGCACTAAGACAATGACGGAGGTGAAGGTAAAGAAGGTAGCATATGAAGAGTATTGATCAAGGGTGACAGAGTCTAATTCTTACAACTACCAAGGAAAGGGTTTACCTTGAAAAATACATCAAGGTGTGATATGTTCAAGGGTGTATCTTACATAAATATTGTAAAGAAAATATTTGAGAATAATTTTTGAAACAAGGGTTGTCAGACAATTGGTTTATATTGATGGGCAGTTGGTTTGGATAGTTGGTTGTCATTGATGTCAACCCTTGGAGAGTGATATTTTAGATTGATATCAACCCTTAGAGATAGATTTCATCCCTTGAGTATGTTTGGTAGAACATTTTGGTAGCTCCAGAAGTATGGTTAAGGAACCCAAGTTTGTCTGAGGAATAATGTAATTAATATCAGTGAATTTATAGGTGAGACTATTCTATATGGATAGTACAAGTCATCTTATTTCTGGTGATATGTGGTACACCACACAGTTCCTCACATTTGAGGATATGTGGCTTAGTAAAGTTGGAGAACATTCATGAGTTATCTAGCAACCCCTAGAAGGTCAAAGAAGTCAAATTATTCTAGAAGCTCCTAGAAGAAGTTGACTAGTCAAAGTGGTTGCAACTAGGAGTTAATCATGGGTTAAGTGGTTGCAATAATAAAATAATTAGAAATAAATTAGTTTCAACTAGAAGTGGAGAGTTTACTATTTGTGGATAAAGTGGTTGTAAGTGGACAAAGTATTTAGAAGTGGGTTATCTCTAAAAGAAGGAAGTTGATTAGAAGATAACCCCTAGAGGAAGCTACTTGGAGAGTATAAATAAGAGAGCAAGGGTCTCTTATTGTGATCTATCTATTGATCACATTGAATATATATTATTTTTTGAAAGGTTTGTTGTAGGTACTCATTGATACATCTGAATTTACACAAGTCTAAGGTAGCAAAGGAGAATTGACAACGAAATTTTCTGAGTTGCAGAGATTTAGAAAACCCTAGTTTTTTGAAGTTGTACGCGGGTTGTAGAAGGCTAGGTCGCGTACATACGTGGGCCATAGAAGACCAGGTCACATACATTTACAGGTTGAAAGAGGACAAGTCGTTTATGTCTGAAAAGGGTCATGAAAACTTAAGTAGATGTTGGTGCCAGGTCTCTAGAGTCTGAAAGAAACTTCCAACTCAACATTCTATAGGTTCAGATCAACTACAAAATTTCTGGTATGGTTACATGTTATTTTTTACACTTAGGTTTTATTATGATATGGTGAATGCTTGAGGCATTCTTGGTGTGATGATTCTAGTACTTGGACATGGTATATGTTGGATGGTTTTCTAAGTGAGAAGCACTCTTATGTATGGTACAATATTGATATGGTTCCCATAGTTTACATCTTTGAGCTACTTGTACTTGGTTGAGGGATATCTATGTTCTATGATGATTGTATTATGATGTATGCATGAGGGACATACATAGGTTGTTGGGGATGATTCATTGATGACATGGTATAGATCTGCATATGGTTGATGATATGTTATATATTCAGGTTGGTTAGTGACAGGTTGACAGGCTACAGATTGATGTGACAGAGGCAGCAAAGGTCTGAAGGGACGAAATTTTCGTAGTTCCAGAAAACTGGAAACCCTAGTTTTCTAAAGGTGTATGCAGGTTGATAGAGGATAGTTTGCATACATACACATGTTGTAGTATAGATAGGTTGCATACATATGTGTGATGCAGTATATACAGGTCATGTATTTGTTAGACATATTGTTTTTTGTCTACAAGCTGGGTCTTGTACTTGAGGGTTGGATTCCTCACATCTCAATTGGTGTTGAGATCTGCAAGATGGGTCTTGTATTTGAGAGTTGGTACTCTCTTGGAGTTGGTGGTATTTTTAGTTGGTGTTGATAAATCCCAGATATTGTAGTCTCATGTAACAACATAATTCAAAAATCTTACACATGTATCTGGTGCTCATTGTGTTCATTATGATGATGGTTCATAATTCTTTATTATTGATGAATGTTGTTGATATATGTTCACATGTAAGAATCTATTTTTGAATACAAGTAATGAATGATGATGTTTGAAGTAGTTACTAACTAAATAAAGAAATAATTGTGAAAAGAGACATGCATGGTTCACCCCCTTCTCAGTGTGGTCGGTGTGTCGAACAATTGGTATCAGAGCATACCTTCACTATAAGCCTTACAAGATTGAAGGAGATCCATGGACACACAAATGGATGAACATGCAGATGAAGTTCCCTTATTTGATGAGACATAATACTCGACATGGAGAATAAAAATGAAAGGGTATTTGAAGTCAAAAGGAGAAGGTGTTTGGGACATTGTTGTTGTTGGATCAGTTCCCTCGATGAATCAGGAAAAATTTCTAGCTCAAAAGGAAGAAAAGAAGAATAATGTAGTGGCATTCAAGACCATCTTAAATGGACTCTTAGGTTCTGTCAATGAAATAATAGGACAATGTACCTCCTCCAAGGAACTATGGCTGAAGCTATAGAAGCCATATAAAGACTCAGTCATCAATCAAGGTAAAGACTCTCCAAAATATTCTGATTGCAATAATTCTAAATGCAATGATGTTGAATGTTCTCCTGCAAATAAGGAAGAAGATATAGCTAAAATAGAAGAAGTTTGTGTAGAATCATCTAATATTTATCTTACAGATGAAGAGGAAAAATTATTGAAGCTTAAAGGTAAAGTTATATATTGGTTAAGAGAAGCAGAAGATGATCATTATGATTTTGAGGATATTGAAGGATACACTAAGGAAGCCCTAGAAAATTACCAAAGGCATACCATGGCACTAAATAAAATGCTCATGAAACAAGAAGAAGAGATCAAGAGACTAAAGACCGATATAATTACTCAAGAAGAAGAAAAGAAGAAGGTAGATGGTGAGCTTAGAAAAATCCTTGAAGAACTTAAAGAAACAAGAGAAATCAATGTAAATCTGAGGACCCAACTTGAAGAAGCAAAAAGGATAGAGGAACTATTGAAGAATTAGGAAAATGAAAAATAAGAATAATGTCATAAGCTAGAAGCATAAGTAGTTGATCTCAGAAGGAAAGCCGAGAATTCAAACTCTCATGTCAAGTTCATGAACAACTCAATAATCTTGGATGAAATACTAGATAGTCAAAGATCACCAAATGATAAATCTGGTCTTGGATACAACAAGGAAGTTGCACACTCTGAAGTTGGAACTTCTAAGAAGCATGATGTAGGTCCTTCATTTTCAAAGGGTGAAAGTAAATTTGCAAGTCAAGAACCTACACAAAGCAAGAAAATATTCAAAATATCAGAGCAAGGAAGACACCAAGAATCCAGTCCTACACCTCAAAGAAAATACATAAGAGAGATACCTTCAAGGTTGACACAAAAGCACAAGTTGAAAATGTTTTCAATGGTCATTGTTTATCATGTAATAATTATGGTCACAAAGATTTGTATTGCATAAATTATGCAAGGAAAGATGTTGGAAGATTCAATAACATATTAAAATGTTGGAGATGTAATATTTTCGGACACATTGTTGCACATTGTCACACCATGAGGTGTTACAATTGCAGTGGGTTTGGCCACAAATCCCAGGATTGTTGGAATTCAAGGAGACAGTCAATGAGGAATGCTTCATATGATATGAAAAGAAGAGCATTGAAGAAATATAATATTGAAAGTATGGAAACTCAGAGAACAAGCACTGAGAAATTGGGACACTCTCAGAAGTGGATGAAGAAGACTGAATAGATAGACATGAATGAAGGCATAAATAATGAGGAAAGCTTAATACTTTTTTAGGTGTACACGGGCTCCTATGGGAATAGTCATGTACATATGTGATCCGGATTTTATGAGCATAACGAAATGAATACATATTATTAATAGGTGCTTAACACAAAATAACAGAGATACAGTCAGACTAGTTTTCTATTCAATAAAGAAATAAGCTGGAAACTGTAAAATGCAGCGGAAACAGGCTTGTTGGAATGGTGGTGGCTTATCTCTAATAAGAGATGTAATGGTTGCACTCATTTGCAAGAAGATGATTACAATGAGGCTCTGAAGGCCTTTTTACAATAAACAAGAATGCAAAAAATCCCTAGACATCCAAAAACCTAACCCTAGGAGATGAAGCACCAAAAGTCATGTGGGCCCCGTTTGGGTAAGTCAGTACATCAACTTCCCAGGGTCGTAACTTTTGCATACGATCTTCATTTTAGGCGTATGATATCCCATTGGAAATATTTGTCCGAGGACTACAACATTTGCACAAAAAATGTCATTTAGGGCCTAAAAATGGCTCTGGAAGTTCAAGACCCGAAAAACTGCTAAAAATAGTAAATTATCAAAATTGCTAGAAAGTTGTTTTGTTCTAGCTGGAAAAGGTGGGTGGCCACCAATATCCACCTGGATCAATCCTCCCTCCTTAGGAAGAAATGGTCTCCACTGCATTGAGTTCCCCCATCAGATGAGGAAATTTCTGTTGAATTTGGCCCCAAGTGAACCACTTGCCTTGGTGCAGGAGCTGCCCTTCTTTCATCACTCGATAAAGTTGGATCCTTTGTTGTCGAGTTCCATTGATCTGTGTGTCCAAAATATGATCACTGGATGCCTATTGTATGCAGTCAGGGTTGAGCTCTATTGGTGTCAGTTGTTATTCTACGTCTGAGGTGTCCAATAATGGTGGGAAATAAGGCCAAAGGAGGTCCACGTTGAACACTGGGTGTAGGCCAAGGAAAGGAGGAATGTTGAGCGCAAAAGCATTATCCCCCACAATCTTGTTGATAGTGTACGGCCCATAATGGAGTGGGAGAAGCTTCTGATGGGGTCCTGTAAGGAATTCTTTCTGCAAGTGCAACCAAACTTTGTCACCCACCTGAAACTTATGTGGCACCCGATGTTGATCATGGCATTGTTTGTATTTGTCATTGGACTTTTGTAGGATATCCTGAACCTGTTGGCGGATGTGATGGATCTACTCAATGAACCAGGTGGCTTTGTCAGCTTCAGTTAGAGCATGAGATGAGTCAGTCAAGGTGACCGCAAGGGGAAGTGCAACATCTATGGGACCCAATGGTTGGAATCCCAACCCCACCTGAAAGGGGTTATGGTTGGTTGAGCTATGTAGGGCTCGACTGTAGCTATGTTGGACATAGGGAAGGATCTCATCCCATGTGTGGGATTTCTTTTAATTATACATGCGAAGGATATGCACAATCATTCAATTTACAACCTCGGTTTGGTCATATGTCTGGGGGTGGAAGGCCATGGATTTGGTGAGCTTGGTGTCCAGCAATGACCAGAGGCTCTACCAAAATGGGCTGAGAAATCGACTATCCTAATCTGAGACAATGGTTTGTGGGAATCCAAAATGTACCC
>JZKD02S1747397.1:166076-192647 GCA_000966675.3 Picea glauca | reverse complement strand
CAACCAGAATCGCCATCTTAGAAAAGCGATCAACAACCACAAAAACACAGTCATTTCCCTGCTTGGTGGATGGGAGGCCCGACATGTAGTCCATTGAGATGGATTCCCATGGCCTTTCAAGAGTAGGAAGAGGGATGTACAGGCCCTATTTCTTAGTGGTCGGTTTGGCAATAGCGCAGGTAGTGCAGGACTTGATATACTTTCTAACCTCTTGTCGAATTTTCGGCCAGTAGAAATGTTTCTGTAGCATCGCCACAGTATTTTTGACACCGAAGTGTCCTGCCACCTAACTGTAGTGGGATTCCCATATCAGCTTCACTCTCTCGCTTGATGGAACATAGATATGGCCCAGACGACACAACAACCCATCCTGGAGATGGAAATTATTGACAACTATGTTTGCACCCAACATTTGGTAGGTGGTGGCGAAGTCAGGGTCTGTCTCATAAGGTTGGGGCCATCCAGAAGTCTCATGGCCACAAGAGTCTAGAACCGTGGTGAGTGTCATGATTGGTGGTCTACTAAGGCAATCAGCGACCTGATTAGTGCTTCATGTTTTATACTTGATGTTGAAGTGGAATTGCTGCAATTATGTGGACCACTTTTGATGGCGGTCATTCTGCAATTTTCCCTATGTCTGCAAGAAATGCAGTGGTTTATGATCAGTGTGGATGATTGTCTCCTTCCCAAGAATGTAATGTCTCCAATGGCGACAGGCTTGCACAATGGAGTACATTTCTTTGTCGTAATTAGGGTACTTACGGATAGTATCTGACAGTGTCTCACTATGATAGGCCACGGGGTGGCTATGTTGAGTGAGAACAATGTGCACAACATAGTATAAAGCATATGTCTTGATCTCAAAGGGATGTTTCAAGTCTGGTAGTGAAATTAATGGGGCTGAACACAAGCGTTGCTTCAAATCATTGAACGCTTGTTGTTGGGACCAGCCCCACGCAAATTTCTCCTTACCACCACCCCTATTTATTTGGCTGAGGGCCCATGCAATATGGGAGAATCCCAGCATGAACCTATGGTAGAAATTGGCAAGGCCCAAGAAGCTCCAAAGCTCAGTGAGTGTGGTTGGGGTTGGCCAGTCATGAATGACTTGGATCTTTCCTAGATCCACATGTATGCCATGTTGATCAATGATGTAGCCTAGGTAATGGACCTTGTCCATGCCGAAGGAACATTTTTCCAAGTTGGCATATAGCTTGTGTTGTCGCAGGGTGTGAAAAACTTTTTGAATATGTTGCAAGTGTTCGGCCCAAGTCTTGTTGTAAATTAGAATGTCATCTAGATACACCACTACAAAAGTATTGGTGAATGGTCGTAGGATATTGTCCATCATCCTCATGAAAGTGGCTGGAGAATTTTCCAAACCAAAGGGCATGACCAACCATTCAAAAAGGCCTTCCTTTGACTTGAAGGCGGTCTTCCATACATCTATCTGTTCTATCAAGACCTGGTGGTATCCAGGCTTCAGATCAATCTTACTGAAGTATTTGGCCCCTGTAAGTTGATCAAGGAGGTCATCGATTCGGGGAATCGGGTACCGATTTCTGATTGTGATTTTATTCAGAGTGCAGTAATCAATACAGATTCGTCGGGTTTCATCTTTCTTTTGTACCAGCATGATTGGGCTCCTACAAGGTGATGAGATGGGACAGATGTGCCCCTTGCGAAGCAGTTCTTAGATCTATCACTTGATCTCCTCATTCTCTAACAAAGAGTGATGATAGACTAGCCCATTGGGAAGCAATGCATCGAGGGTCATATTGATGGGGTGCTTGACCTGGAAGTGCAGAGGTACCCCTGTAAGTGATGAGAAGATATCTGAGTATTCTTCCATGACCTTATCTACTTGTTTTTACTGTGTGGAGAGATTAGTCGCAGAGACCCTAGATGTGGTTGTGATCTTTCTCTTATTCTGAGAGCGAATCATGAAGAAGAAAAACTTCCCCATCTGAGAGATAACCTTCCTACATTGCTTATCAGAGATCAAGGAAATAGCGCTAGGTGGGACTGCCTTGGGTATCATGTACAATTTCCTGTTCAAAGTAATAATAACACTATGAGGCCTAGACTCATATACAGCATGATGTTTCCGTAAATAAGGTTGGCCCAAAATAACATCACAAACTTTGAGAGGAGAAATGTCACACAATACCTCGTCTTTCAAGGGCTTGATGTCGTACGACAGTTGAAACTATTGGCTGACATGGAGATCGCTTCCTTAGCGGAGCCATCAAATGGTGTAGGGTTGTGGGTGTGGCGTTGTTGGCAAGGCCAGCTGCTTGACAACCTCTGTTGAGATGAGGTTCTTCTGGCTACCACTATCAATGATGAAGTGTAGTGGGGTGCCTTTTACCCACATCTGTGAATGGAAGAGGCGCTCTCCTTCTTCTGGCTCGTCTGGTTCACTAGGCTGGAGCTTCGTGGTAGCAACGGTGGCACTAGGTTCTGCATCAATGATCTGTCTTCCCCTTTCTGGTTCTCTCTCAGAGTCAGAATCTGCATCTGATTCAGAGGCTTTCACTTCGGCCACCAGCGACTGCTTTGAGCGGCAGTTAGCAGTGTTATGCCAAGGGATCTTATGGAAGTCGCACCACTTCTCGGTGTCTTTCTTTGTCTTTCCAGTGTCCTTCTTTGCTTGCGTCTTGGACTGTTTGTCTTGATACTCTCCATATTTTCTCTGTCCTTTGTTCTGTGGGTTGGGGCCGCCCTTTCCTGGATTTTGTTGTGAGGGGTTCCGAGGTCCAAATAGTCGTGTCTTTTGTTTGAGCTTCTGCTCGATTTTGACGGCATATCTATAGGTCGCGCCCAAGGATGAGATGTCCAGAAATTCCATTTCGGTCTAAATGTATCTATGCAAAGCACTGCGATACTTGAGCACCAGATGTCGCTCTGAATCTTTGATACCTAGCTTGGTGTGCAAGGTATGGAAGATATTTGTGAAATCTGGCACTACTTGGTCTCTTTCTTGCCGTTGTGTGGTCCATTTGGTATACAGGTCATCATAACTTCTGATGGGGTATTATTCTTCCTTAATAGAATCCCTGAAGGATTCCCAGGTGGTCGTGACTGAAAATAATGAGGGTTCCTCTGTTTCCTTTTGCTCACAGAACGTTTCCCACCAATCTTTGACATGGGGAACGACTTTGAGGAGTGAAAAAGTAGTCTTTTCTCTATTCGAAAAGTTATGGACAGAAAAATACCCTTCTAGTAGATTCAACCACTTGTCTACAACATCTGCGTCTATCTAACCTTCAAATATATGAATATCAAATTTTATTTGTATCTTGAATGGAGCGGTGCCTCCGTTCGAACAAGATGCATCACCTGTTGGTAGTCGCCGAAGGATTTGCGTGAAACTATCCATCATCTCGTTCCTCTGTTGCATGAGGGCTTCCTCAATCAATAGTTTGAAAGGATCTCCTATCCCTTCATCTTTCTTTTCTCCTACAGTCATGAGAGGTTGCTTGGGCGTGCGAGAGTTTTTGTACTCAAGAGAAACAAGCTCGAGACCCAAGTCTTTGTACTCCGACCTCGTTGGGGACATGCATTAAGACGACAAGGAGTAGACCACTCTGGTACTACTAATCCATATTTTATGAGTAGAATGAAATGAATACAAATTATTAACAGGTTCTTAACACAAAATAACAGAGATACAGTAAAACTGGTTTTCTATTCAATAAAGTAATAAGCTGGAAATTGTAAAATGCAGGAGAAACAAGCTTGTTGGAATGGTGGCAGCTTATCTTTGAGAAGAGATGTGACGTTTGCACTCATTCGCAAGAAGATGATTACAATGAGGATCTGAAGGCCTTTTTACAATAAACAAGAATTCCAAAAGACCCTAGACATCCAAAAACCTAACCCTATGAGATGAAGCGCCAAAAGTCATGTGGGCCCTGTTTGGGTAAGTCAGTACATCAACTTCCCAGGGTCGTAACTTTTGCATACGATCTCTGTTTTAGGCGTATGATAGCCCATTGGAAATATCTATCTGAGGACTACAACATTTGCACAAAATTTCATGATGAAAATTTTCAACCGCAACATACCCCAAAAAATGTCGTTTAGGGCCTCAAAACAACTCCAGAAGTTCAGGACCTGAAAAACTGCTAAAAATACTAAATTATCAAAATTGCTAGAAATATGTTTTGCGCCAACTGGAAAAGGTGGGTGGCCACTAATATGCACCTGGATCAATATGTGAGGTGACTTATATAAAGGTCGCGTACATACGCAAGTTGTCTGAAGAAAGGTCACATACCTGAGGTAAAGCTTTGAAAAGAAAGGGATGTACGGATGAGTTGTAGCATGGTTTAATGGTACAACACAGGTTATCAGAGATTTGATGTTCCACGTCAGTAAACAAATCTACAAGTATAAACATAATTTTTTTTATGAATGTATGGTGATAATATATAGTTGATTTTTGGAGCATATGCTTAAGGCCTATCTTGGATGCATGCTACAAACTCTAGTGTGTGGATTGAGGCATCTCTATTAAGGTACAGTGTTGGTTATGTTAAGTACTTATCAGTAAGATTATGGAACTTTGTTTATAAGGTATATCATTGTTAATGTAATAATAGATAGAGTTACATCATCGATCTATTGAGGCATATTCTTGGTACATGTCTAGAGGTATTATTGTTGCATTATACTTATTGTAGTGAATGGTTTTGAGGCAGATTTGTTGTAGTACATGGTTGGTACATGTGTGAGCTCTATTGACATATCTTATGGTGCAATGTGAGAGCCTTTCTTTAGTGGTATTGATATATTATTATATGATTGGTACATACTTGAGGCTTGGTATATTGTATCTTGGTGACACTGAGGAGCATGCTTGAGGCATGTGTTTGAGGGTCTTGGTATATGACTTGAGGCACATCATTGGATGCATGATGCATGTTATTTGAGGTATACTTGTTGTGATACATTTTTGGTACATACCTTAGATACATTGGCACATGGTTTATGGTACTTGGTTGAGGCATATCATGAGTGATATGAAACTTGTTTGAGGTACATTGTTGGCATGTTGTATGGTTGATGATGATATTGGTATTGGCACATTGATAGAGGCACTTGATGGTGATATTGATATATGCTTGGTACACATTCGACACATATCCTTGGCATATGGTTGAGTTACATATTTGGACATATAGTTGATGATTTGGCACATACATGAAGTGTATGGTATGGTTATGTTGGTACATCTTGATGAGTCATAGATTGATATATAGTTGATGCATGATTGGTACATGCTTGGTACATTGTTAGAGCGACTTGTTGGTAATCTTGTTCGAGACATTTGTGTAGTATTGTTGACATATGGTTTAGGGATGACATGGAATATATGACTTGGTATACCTTTAGAAGCACATATTGATTGTGGTACATATTGTTGATGTTTGTGAGTAGTCTTGGTTGATGAACATCTTGGTGATATTGTGCATATGGTTGAAAGTTATCTTGGTGATTGATATTGGTGAGTATATATGATTTGGTTGATGAGATTGATGTGATAGGTTGTTGTGCATGGTTGATGAACTAGTTGATGGTACAGGTTGAGGTACATGTTGATGCATATTATGGTTGATTCTTTGTTCATGATTCACTACCCATAGTTGATATCATGAGATTGTATGTATGTTGCTATACACTTGATGGTATGGCACAGGTTGTACATGCTTGATACTTTGTTTATGACTCACTATTCATATCCTGAGATAGTATGTATGTATACACTTGATGTAAGGTATGGCACATGTTTAGATGCTTGATGATAAGATGTAGGTTAATGAGATAGTGACAAAGACAATTATAGAAGCAGTTACAGATCACTATAACAAATTGATGGACCATTGTATGATGCATGGACAGGTCCAAGGATCGCCAAAGGAATAGACGATCATGGTATTCATGATGCAGTAGTTTTCAACAGTTGATCAGGGTTCCAGTAGAGCATAAGTATCTGTAGAAGAAGAATATTGCAGTGGTATCATACTGTTCATAGTGATTACATGGAATCGTACGGAGAAGATAGGGGGAGACATACCCACAGGTGGAGTTAGTATCTTAACCATGATTGGTTAGAGCAGGTATAGTGTTAGAGAGACAAGAGGAGTTAATCCTTTGTCAAAGGGAGAGAGTGAGATTGACCCAAAGGATAATGCAGACAAGGGGAGAAACCCCAAGGACTCTGAAATAAAGGGGATCAGCCCCAAGGAGAGATACAATTTTCCATTGATGTCAAAGGGGAACAGATAGAAACATTGATGAGGAGTATGAGCATGTTTGTTGTCATGAATAAGTGTTTTCATCAATGTTGGTGTTGCCATCAATTCCAAAGGGGGATATTTTTTAGAGAGTTGGTTTAGATTGATGGATAGTTGGTTGTCATTGGTGTCAACCCTTAGAGAGTGATATTGTAGATTGATATCAACCCTTAGATATTGAATTCAACACTTGAGTATGTCTAGTAGAACATTTTGGTATCTCCATAAATATGGTTAAGGAACCCAATTTGTTTTGAGGAATAATGTAATTAAGATCAGTGAATTTGCAGGTGAGACTATTCTAGATGGATAGTACATGTCGTTTTATTTTCGGTGATATGTGGTATGTCACACGGTTCCTCACAATTGAGGATATGTGGCTTAGTAAAGTTGCATAAACCTCATGAGTTATCTAGCAGCCCCTAGAAGGTCAAAGAAGTCAAATTATTCTAGAAGCTCCTAGAAGAAGTTGACTGGTCAAAGTGGTTGCAACTAGGAGTTGATCATGGGTTAAGTGGTAGCAATAAGAAAATAATTAAAAATAAATTAGTTGCAACTAGGAGAGGAGATTTTACTATTTGTGGATAAAGTGGTTGTAAGTGGACAAAGTGATTAGAAATGGGTTATCCCTAAAAGAAGGAAGTTGGTAAGAAGATAACCCCTAGAGGAAGCTACTTGGAGAGTATAAATAAGAGAGTAAGGGTATATTATTGTGATATATCTATTGCACACATTGAATATCTATTATTTTGTGAAAGATTTGTTGCAGGTACTCATTGATACATATGAAGTTACGTAAGTCTGAGGTAGCAAAGGAGGATTGACGAAAAAAAATTCAGAGTTTCAGAGATTCAGAAGATGTGGCTCAAGTGGAATTAAAAAGATGTGGTCTATACAAGTCTTGGGCTCTCAAAAGAATGAGGGCCCAAGTGAGGTTATTGGAAATGCTGGTGGGATATTGGGATCCAGATAGCGAGAGATTTATCCTTGATGGACAAACATTAATGATCGAAGTAGAGGACATCTACTTCTTGACAAGACTTTCACGTCAAGGAGAGGTCATGGACCTCAAGTCACATGGGGATGGGAGTGGGATGAAGGTCGAAGAATACATCGAGGCCCACTGTGTTGCAGGGACTCCCATGGTGGGAAGTTAATACCCTGTCTGGGCTATAGGTAACCTCAGCCTAAAGATTATTGTGCTCATGCTTACCAAGATCATAGGTTCGGCCTCACTACATCAAGCATCGAGACAACTTATTTTTTACACACTAGAGTGTGCAAGACCTACCATGTACGATTGGTGTACCTCACTGCTAACCAATATGAAAGTTTAGTTGACAGAGTGCAAGCAGGGGGCAAAGAGAAACTTTGGGTTTGCCTCTATCCTTTGTAGCTTCATTTTTTAGCAGATCCCAAGCCTGGGACCTAGAGTGGAGATCATTCCTAGAGGGCCACATGATCCAGCTATGGCACAATGGATCGAGGTCATGAGATGACAGGGGGGAGGTAGGGTGGCGACACCCTACAACGATGAATTTTTCTTCTGGTGGAGGAGACAAATCATAGCTCTGGATGACTATCCCTATGCGGGAATTGATTTCAAAGGTGATCCTGATATGTCGCTTCCACCAGGAGCTACCTACGGCATCATAGGTAAACAATATTTTTTATATATTTCATTTTTTGTATTTTTGTATTTAAAAGAACAAAAATATTTTTTGGATGGTGTTTTTAAATATTAACTTGATACTTGTGTGGTTGCATACGTGTGTCCGCAACGGCCAGAGGGATTCCTACAACATAGGTGGAGGCATTGGGGAGATGAGGCAGTGGGAGGAGGGGCGGAGAGAGTCCTTCAGAATGTGCAGGGCAACCTGTCGCGTTTGACACAGAGGATTCCTATGGTTCAGGTGGAGGATCTACCTAAAGCCATGCAGAGGCAAGTTGTCGGTGTACCTAGAGCATGGGTATGACTCTTTCAGAATCTCACCAATGTTGTGGTTTGCTATCACGAGACTCATTCGGCGCCACATTCGTAGATGTCATGGGACATGTATATCGGTTGTATATGTATTTTTGAGGGTTTTAGCCCCAATTTTGTAATATAAAACACCATATTTTTGGAAATATATAAAGAGGGATCTTCGGCTGTATTTATATCTTACAATTTGTAGATTGATTTAATGGTTTTATTTTCTTTATTAATGTGACAAATGCCAATTCAAAACATAATTAGCGTAGGCATTGGATACATGATTAGAACTTCTAGGAATGTGAAAGTATGTAATAAAATCAAATTGTCGTTCTAAAATATGTACCCGTAGGAATCGACGGAGTAACATCAGATCATGCACATTGTAATGACCGTTCAACTGACATACGACTAACTGAGAATCCAGGCACACCTCTATAGAGAAAATACCATGTGAGATAGCATCGCACAATAATTCTATGACGACACTGTATTCAGCCACATTATTCGTGGATGGCCCTAGGCATACGCCACCTGAAGACACCAGCAGACCCTCGGGTGAGTAAATCACCCAAGCGAAGGAAGCTAAGTTCCATGTGTGATGACTAGCTCTGTCTACGAATCCTATGTAGACCAAAGACTCCATTGACATCTTCCTACAAAAGGGAAAAATCGATAAGCAAGCCAAAGATAAAAAGGGGAAAAGGTGTATATGCACTAAATTTACATTAGTATACAAAGGGTTTCGCCCAAGCCCAGGGCTCAAGTGTAATACCTTTTTAAGTAGAGCCCATTTCTAGGCTTAGCCAATTTATACCCTTCATAATCTTCCAATTCATAGGCTCCTTTTTCTAGAACACGTCACACGATATAAGGACCGTGCCACATGGTTTTAAACTTGCCTGCCCCTACCATTTCTTTGTCTTGGTCATACAGGAGGACCAATTCACCCTCATCATACAACCGGGGATAGATAGACTTATCGTACTGAACCTTGACACGTTTCTTGTTTGCCTTGATAGCCGTAAGGCATCCTGACGCTTCTCGTCAAGACTCTCTAGGTGTACAAGGCATCACTCTAAATCCGAAGTGTCAGGTAGGAGCTTAGCTATCAATTTGAGAGAATGGATTTCGCATTCAACACGAAGTATAGAATCCACACTGTGTACTAACTGAAAAGGATAAAAAATGGTGGGAGTCTTAACCGAGGTTCAGTATGCCCAAAGTGCGGGATATAACATGACGTGCCAGTTGGAATTGCTTCAACTGACAATTTTTTGCAAGATGGTCTTGAGAGACTTATTGACGGCCTCTAATTGCCCATTTTCCTGGGGGTAATAAGGATAAGAGTGATCATGTTTAAACCCCAGATTAGATGCTAGTTCTATCATCATTTCATTTTGAAAATGACTACCATGATCAGTGACAATCTCACTCGGGATACCAAACCGGGCGATAATTTGGTTGAATATGAAAAAATTTGCAGTATTCCCATCGGATTTCATGGTAGGCATGGCTTCGGCCCACTTGGTGAAGTATTTGACAGCCACAATAATGTGTTGATACCCCCTAGCTGAAGTTGGGTTGCAATCAACGAAATCTACTCCCCACTTGGTGAAGGGACCGACGATAATGATTGGGTGAAGAGGGTCTAGGTGCAAGCACATTTTTCAAGTGAACACCTAGCAGGGGTGACAGTTCTTAACCACTTCAATACAATCTTTAAATATGGTGGGCCAGAAGTAACCAGCTCGCAAGATTTTTTGGGTTGTCGCACGCCTGGATAGATGACCACCACAAGCCCCTTTGTGGCAATCATTAAGGACTAACTCAGCTTCCTTGTGATTTAAGAAACGATGTAAGATACTATCTATTCCTCAATGATACAAAGTGTCATCGACGATTGTATACTTTTTGTCTTGGTATATAACACGTCGTCGATCATCTCGCTAGAGATGCTGAGCAAACTTCAAGGTTTGAAGATATAAAACAATATCTCCATACCAGGGGTCGAACGACAAGACGAGGAAAATGTGTTCATCTGCGAACGAATTGACATGAATAACATCTTCGTCTAATCGTGGGAAATTGGATATTATCTCTGCAAAAACTAGTGATTTCTTGGACTTGGCCAAAGCAAAGTCGAGATCAAATTCTTGTAAGATGACAATCCATTTATCATATTTTCCACCTATGATACATCTAGTGAGGATGTATTGAAATGGATTAACATCAGCAACCACAGTAGTTTTTCAAAGAAATATATAGTGTCGTAAACGTTGGACTGCATGGACGATAGCCAAAGCTAGCTTTTCAACGTGCAAGTAATTACGTTCAGGACCCACTAAATTTTGACTGATATAGTAGATTACGTTCTCGCGGAGCTCATCATCCTCCTGAAATGGAACCATACCAATGGTCTCTTAATACGCGGCGATACCAAATTCTTGTAAGATGACAATCCATTTATCATATTTTCCACCTATGATACATCTAGTGAGGACGTATTGAAATGGATTAACATCAGCAACCACAGTAGTTTTTCAAAGCAATATATAGTGTTGTAAACGTTGGACTGCATGGATGATAGCCAAAGCTAGATTTTCAACGTGCAAGTAATTACATTCAGGACCCACTAAATTTTGAATGAGATAGTAGATTACGTGCTCGCGGAGCTCATCATCCTCCTGAAATGGAACCATACCAATGGTCTCTTAAGACGCGGCGATATACAACAAGTAATCTCTACTGTAATTAGGAGATTTCAGCAGAGGGGTTGATACCAAGGCTTTCTTTAAAGCCTCAAAAGACTGTTGGTCTCGCTCATCCCAGATAAATGGGGTGTCTTTCTTCAATAGGCACATGAAACCCTTAGTGATATTGGCATAATTCACAATAAACCAACGCAAAAAGTTAGATTTCCCCTGTAAACCTTGAAGTTGTCTAATTGTGCGCGGGGGAGGCAACTAAAGAATTGCCTCAACCTTAAGTGGATCTACCATGATCCCTGTCTCAGAGACTAATAATCCTAAGAGATGGCCAAATCTAATGCAAAAGATGCATTAATGAGGATTGAGTCGGATTCTATAGTAGTGGCATCTTTCAAAAACCAGTTGAAGGTGCGTAGCATGATCCACTCTCTTGCGAGAGTGAGAATCAAGATCATCGAGGTAATCTTTGACTATGTGTTTAATATCATGAAAAGAAAAATTCATGTCTCGTTGGAAGGTTGCTCCAGCATTTTTCAGGCCGAAAGGCATTTTTCGGCATGAAAATGTGCCCCAAGGACATATGAATGTCATCTTATATTTGTCTTTGGGTTTGATGTGGATTTGGTTATAGCCTGAAAATCTGACCATAAAAGAAAATATTTTGCTTCCTACACACTCATCAAGAATCTGATCAATGAAAGGCGTGGGGAAGTTATCTTTAGGATAGGCCTTGTTTAGGTCACGAAATTCCATACACACGCGGATGGTTCCTTGATTTTTATTCACGAGAATGGGGTTGGATACCCATTCGGTCAAGGGAACCAGGTAGATAAAGTTGACATTAAGTAGCTTCTCTACCTCTGCCTTATTAGCGGGGGCCTTCCTAGGATTAACAACTCTAAGACATTTTCAAACGGGTTTAGCATCCAAGTAATTCCTAATCTCATGTTCGACAATACAAGGATCGATCCCTGGAATCTCTTCATATGACCAAGTGAATACGTCTCGAAATTCTTTGAAGAGGTCGGTGTAGATCAGAATCTCTTCTGGCGAACAATCTTCACCTATATTTACATTTTCGATCTTTCCAGGGGTACGAGAGATATCGATCTGGACGGTAGGATAAATACTTTCCATATTCCCTTCGGTGTAAATTCCATGTGTATCAAGTGGAATTATGGTGTCACCGACTATCTCACTTAGTGTAGATCTAAAATCATCTTGCTCAATTCTTTCAAGACTTGGGAGAAAATAAGATCGATGATGCATATCGTACCAAGGTCTCTCAAAAACATTCATGGCTTCAAGGATGGCTTCGTCTGAAGGCAAAGTCTCATCCAAGAAATCATGTGAACAAGATAACGAATTGGCCCACACAGGCCTAAGAAATGGATCCTCCTCGACCGTCTGCGAGGGAACAGGATCAGGATCGGCAGAAGATTCAAGGATAGCTTGACATGTAATCTCTACTGCCAATAGTGGCATAGCCATGCCAGCATGCGACTGACCTTTAATCGACAAAGTCGGAGAAGATAGGGTCCAAGGGTGACTAAAATAAGAAGTGTGGAAAGGGATGGACCTGTCTACTAAAGCGAGCATACTGGACATGGCGTAAACATGGTGAGTCGATGCCAAGAAGTTGAAAGTACCCATGAGGGAAGAATACATTTCGACACTAATATTATCAGTTGTCGGCTGAGAATTGTCTACCATAGGGATCGACGGTCCAACAGATGCGTTCAGGATAGAGTACGCAAAGGATAATTGGTCGATCGTCACAATCTCCACCTGATGAGGAAAACAAAGTGTGCGGAAAATGGATGATACGACGACGAACATAGCATAAGTCCAATTGCAACCTAATAATAGGTTATAATCGAGAGGTGCAACAACTACCTAAACTTCCACCTCTACCGTCTTCCCACCCAACTGGACCGGAAAGGCAGGGAGAATATCATGAGGGCGGAAGGAATGACCGTTGAATGCAGTCAACATGGTCGACAACTTTGAAAGGGTTGGAGAACCGATAGCTTTCCAACAGACTAAGGACATCACACAGGTGGTAGCACCTTCATCAACGACTGCTCGTTTGATGGTATATTTAGAATACTCCACGTGGATTTGGAAAGCCACATGGTAGGGTAAGAGAGGCTTCATGTCTGTGACATCAAACTTGATGACTTTGAGCCACTAGGTTCTAGAGCTCCTAAGGCAGAGAGTAAGGCATTCCTCTATGATGGACACATCTAGATTACCTCCAAAGAAAACATCGCACAAGGTGTTTGGCCTAGATCCTCAACAATAAAGTAGTTATGGGAAGCTCTAGCATTAGGGTTATGGGTAGAGCGCTTGAATACTCCTTTCGGAATATGAGGTAATGACTTTGGTTTCTCAATCTATAAATTTGTCTCTGGGGGTGGAGGAGGAGCTTCTAGGATGGTACTAGCTTTTGAAGAGATGTAATCTTGAGAGCGAGTGGCTATATCAATTTTTGCGTCGACCATATTGATACAAACATAGTCGCCATCTTGCGGTGGTGGGTTTTGACTCCCACCAGGCACATTTCTGGCGTTTGAAGAACTCAAGGCTAAGTGTTGGTTGTGAGGAAAAGGACTCGTTAGCACATAGGTTGGAAGATTTAAAAGCCTCGCAGCCTCCACAATTTTGGGGCATAAGTGTGTAAGGTGATCATCAGTACAAAGTTTACAAGGAAACTTAACCTTACGGTTTTCTTTCTTGCCCTCTCCAGCATTATCATTCTGTTTTCCATTATTATTCTTGTCCTTGGGTTTATTATTCCCACCTCTATGATTATTTTTACCTTTTCGTTTATTCCCATCTGGTTGTTGGTCACCATTTGGGTTTTTCGACGACTGCATGGAATGTACATCCACTGATTGGGTGGGTTTGGAGGAACCAGATGAAGCTGGTCCTCCGGCAGACTTCGTTGTTGAGTCTGCATACTTTACATTGGTGGACCCCACAATGCCATCGGCATGGGGCCCAAGACTCTATCTAGGATCATGATTCAACCACGGTGCATCAGAAAGAAGGTGGTATAACATCCCAGACTGAGCATAGATCAAATCGAATTGTTGGTATTTAAAAATGGCCTCTTCCTCATTGAAGACCCTGGAAGTAGCAACGTCCTTTGAAATAGGAGCGTGCAAAGACTTTAGAAAACATTCCAAAAGAATTTTTGGCGGTATGGGAGTCTTAACTAACCGTCTTCGCCTACGCCATTCTTGGATATGGTCTGAAATATGAGTGTTGGTACCCTGGCGTAAAGTTGACAAAAGTTAAAGGCCAGCATCGTAACGAACGAGTAGTTGAAAATGGTTAAGAAAGGCTAGCACTAACTGTTGAAAAGACCCATATGTCCCCCTAGGTAGCTCAATATACCATTGTGACACAATCTCGATAAGAGTGCGCTGAAACAATCATAATCTAATAGAATTGTGATTCAAAAAATTCGATGAGCACCAGAGGTGAAAAGTAGTGACGTGATTACCAGGGTCCTCGCCATTCTTACCCTCAAACTTTGGAATGTCTGACGCAAGCTTCGTGGGGACAGGGGGCCATGTGGGATCATGACTCACTAGGTCGTTCATTAATTTAGACAAATATAGCAGATTAAGAGTGGCCAGAAAGGGAATATGGGGTTGTGACACCTGACCCTATCCTCCTGCAAAAGGTTGAGTATTAGGAGCTTTGTTCCATCCAGGATTCTGGTAAGGACCAGAACCTTGTTCATAATTAAAAGACCCTCCTCCGAGAGGATTCATGAAATATGGATTGGGCATCATTCCAGCGGGAATGTTTTAATAAGGGTTATGAAAATTGCCCCCAGTTGGATTAGCTCCAAACTGAGGGTTGTTAAAACTTCCCCCAACTGGATTAGATCTAGGTTGGGGGGTGCCCAAGACATAAGGCTGACCTCCTCTGGGTGGGAATCTGGAGGATTGAATTGGATTTGTTATGCCAAAAGTATTGTTCGAATTCGGCACCGATGGGATAGGGATATAGGGTAGAACTTGTCCGCCAGATTGGTTGTTCCATCCAGCCATAGAAGGATTAGACCCGGGGTTAAGGAAGGAGACACTTCCTACATTAGGATTCACTTGGGTAACATGAGAAATACCAAATGGAAAAGGAGTGTAAGGAGGTGTAGTGCCCCCAGGTCCAAGGCTAGCGTTATGGCCAACAACTAGGATGGCAGTCGAAAACTGCAAAGTGAAACTTGGCATACCATAAGAAAATGGACTAGTAGCCATGGGGATGGTCTGAACATTGTAACTCGGTGAGTGGCCAAAACCCCCAAAAGGGTTATAGGAAAGAGACGAACCATTGACTATGGGTCGAGCCATTGTACTGGTGTAGGCCTCCGGCACTGCAACTGTAGCGACTACAGGCATCGAAGGAGTGCAATTAACTATAGTGGGATTGGGAGTTGATGAACTCCTAGTGTTCTGAATACTAGACTCAGTACTCATCCTTGTGGGATCACAAGTCTGAAAAGTGTTTGTTTGTGTACCACTCTCGATAACTCTATTCCTTTTAGAAGGCAATAGCTCAAAAACCGGTGGTAACTGTAACAATCGACGGGACCTGCGAGGAAGCTGGTCTGACTCCATGATGACTTATGACTCTCAACAAATAAAAGGATATCCTAAGGCCAATTAGTAATCAAAGAGCATACCAAAAATTCAAACAGCCAATATGCTTGCAAATGGGCTAAAGTGGTTGAGTGGCCTCCCTCGCTAAAGAAGGTATACCTCGTCCAGGAGGGACATGAGACTCCTTGCTAAAGTTTGGAGGTAACATAATCAGTTATAAGGGCCCTCATAGGCTTAACAACCAGACAGTCAAATTCCCCCGGAGAGGTAATCTTCCATAAAGGTTTTGTGTTGTCTGAACCCTATCTGACCCAGGATATAAGCAGAATAACCCCTGCAAGTAACCTATGAGAAACCTAATTCAAGCAATTAATCAACCACTATATAACCGATGCACAGGAAAATAGTCGTAAGTCTGGATTAGCGTATGGAAAGGGTAGCAAATCCCAAAACCTTGAAAGTATCGCCTCTCACAAAGGTATGGATACTAGAAAGATCCCCAAATACAAATAAATCCACAGAAATATCTCTAACACTAGGTGAGTATCCAGGGGTTATCCCTTCAACAAATTTCACGTGACCTTGTGCTTAACTCCGGTGTGAGCGAAGCCTCTTGATATTACCAATTATACAATGGATTTCTCAACTCCCTGTCTCATACACATATGTTGATTTAATTGCCTTGGAAAATTTTACTCACAAAATCCTATTCCAAGGCACTAAATCCTAGGCTAGTTCATGCACCCTAAGCAATAAAATCATTACTAATCAATTTTATTTTAAAGCGTAAATTTCATTGGTCGTGATTACTCAAAAAGGTATGGAAACAAAACTCATGGTGTTATGACTCTGCATGAAAATAAAAATAGATATAATGTAAAGCCTAACTTCAACTTTTCAGTGAATGATATGCTAAATAAAAACACTGCAATCTTCAATTTTAACTCTACAACTCAAAAGCAAAATGTAATCTTTCGTTAAATGTGCTAAGCTAATGATAAAGGTTCCAAGACAAAAATACCAACCAATGCAAAATACCTATTTTTTTGTATTTTCAATGTATTAAAAAGAAAATGCATGGACTGATAAGTGACTTGATATATAACTTCTACTGTGTATAAAAGTAATCACTCGAGTAGAATACCAAGTAGCTAAGTAGACAGCCCAACTACCAAGGACAAATCAAAAACGGAAAACAAAGAGAAAGACACCACCCAAAAATTCAAACTCCAAATAGTTTTCCTGTCATCCCAGACAATCTCAACAGGCACCACAGAGACCTAAGAAGGCTCAGTGATCCTCAAAACCTACCCAGCAGTCACTAAACCAAGCAAGCAAGCAAGGGGAAGTGGTATATGTGACTATTCAAGAGAAAAGGGTGTATATATGCCTCTTGCAGTGGGACAACAAGCGTGTATATACGGCTGTCAAGGAAAAAAGGGCGTATATCTTTTAAAACAAGGCTAGGCAAGGGTAAAAGGCTGAAAAACTAAGAACCAGAGTGAACAGACTCTATCCAACTGTGATACGACAAGAAACACAAAGGAAAAAGAGCAATGTAAGAAGAAAAAATACTTCAACCCTTAGAAGGAAGATCTATCCCCAGTGGAGTCGCCAATTCTGTTATAAGGGAAAAACTCTCTATGGCCAAGGGTAAACCACAACAAATAGGTATCACTGCAGAAATCAACTCAATTCCAACATGTGTTATATAAACTAATGTGCAATATGAGGAAGAATCCTACCTCGATCCAATCGTTTGGTGACGTTCCACCGTTGAGCACTTTGACCCAAATCTTTACACCTGCAAGAAATTCTCAACAAACAAGCGATGCAAGAATATAGTGACAATATATAAAATGAGTTAGCACATCAAATAGAACAATCCATTAATAAACATTAAAAACATGCCCATGGATACTAATCATATATTTGCAAGATATCAATAGGATGGAAAAGGAGTATTTCTATTAATAATTGATCAACAGAAGTATCAACATTATAGACTTATGTGTCGGCACGGTTCGAAACCAAGAAACCAAGTTCCTTCCAACTGGGTCTCCACCACTTCAATCCTCCACCAAAGTCAAGCTCATAGCAAAGAGGTAATGAGGTCCTCTCGACAATAAGGAAAGAGCTTGGGGGATAAACACTGTGTTCAGAGTTGAGGGACAAAGGGATCCAGACTCAATATGAAGTAATTTCTCCAAAGTAACTTTGCTCTCAAAGTTGAATGCTTTCTCCTCCTTTTCCATAGCTTGAAATTGTCCTCTTATAGCTTCCAGAATGCAACTGAAGGGCGGAGTCTAAACGTTTCTAGTGTATGGAAGGCCAAATATCATAGATCTTCTATCGTGACATGGAAACCCAACCTCGTTTTGTATTTTCTAGCACAAATCCAGATATACGCAATATGTAGTGGAGCAGCAAGCGTATACGCATCTTGCAAAGCAGTTAGGGAGCGTATATGTGGAAAAATATATATTTTTGGCTCTTGATTTATCAAAAAATGGGTTGATAAGTCTACATAGGGAAATGGAAAAAGGCCCTCTGTGCAATATAGTAACGGTGAGGCAAATATTGCTATAACAATAAAGTGGTTGTAAGTGGACAAAGTGATTAGAAGTGGGTTATTCCTAAAAGAAGGAAGTTGGTAAGAAGATAACCTCTAGAGGAAGCTACTTGGAGAGTATAAATAAGAGAGTAAGGGTCTATTATTGTGATATATCTATTGCACATATTGAATATCTATTATTTTGTGAAAGATTTGTTCCAGGTACTCATTGATACATATGAAGTTATGTAAGTCTGAGGTAGCAAAGGAGGATTGATGAAAAAAAATTCAGAGTTGCAGAGATTCAAAAAACCCTAGTTTTCTTAAGTTGTACACGGGTTGTAGAAGGTTAGGTCGCATACATACGTAGGCCACAGAAGGCCAGATCGCGTACATCCATGGGATGAAAGAGGACAGGTTGCATACATCTGAAAAATGTCATGAAAACTTAAGTAGATGTTGGTGCCAGGTATCTAGAGTCTGAAAGCAAGTTCCAGGTCAACATTCTATAGGTTTAGATCAGCTACAGAAGTTTTGGTATGGTTACATGTGTGTTTTGATGTTTAGATTTTCTTATGATATGGTGAATTCTTGAGGCATTCTTGGTGTGATGGTTGTGGTACTCAAACATGGTATATGTTGGATGGTTGGTTGAGTGAGAATCACTCTTATGTATGGTACAGTACTGATATGGTTCCCATAGTTTACATCTTTGAGATACTTGTACTTGGTTGAGGGATACATATGTTGTATGATGATGTATGCATCAGGGACATGCATAGGTTATTGGATATGCTTCATTGATGACATGGTACAGATATGCATATTGTTGATGATAAGGTATATATTCAGGTTGTCCAGTGACAAGCTAACAGGATACAAGTTGATGTGACAGAGGAAACAAAGGTCTGAAGGGACAGAAGTTTCGGAGTTCCATAAAACTGGAAACCCTAGTTTTCTAAAGGTGTATGAAGGCTTATAGAGGACAAGTCACATACATAAACATGTTGCAGTATAGACAGGTCACATACATATGTGTGTTGCAGTATATACAAGTCGTGTATCTTTTGGACAGGTTATTTTCTATCTACAAGTTGGGTCTTGTACTTGAGGGTTGGATTCCTCACATCTCAGTTGGTGTTGAGATCTACAAGTTGTGTCTTGTATTTGAGATCTGGTACTCTCTTGGAGTTGGTGCTCTTTTCAGTTGGTCCTGATAAATCCTGGAGATTGTAGTCTCATGTAAGAACATAATTCAAAAATATTACACATATATTTGGTGCTCATTGTGATGATGGTTCATAGTTATTTATTATTGATGAATGTTATTGATATATGTTTACATGCAAGTAGCTATTTGTGAATGAAAGTAATTAATGATGCTTTTTGAAGTAGTTACTAACTAAAGAAAGAAACAATTGTGAAAATATCCACACACTAATTCACCCCCTCCCCCTCTCAGTGTGGTCGGTGTGTCCAACATGGGTGGTAAGGTGGTGCTTGGGAAGATTGATGTCTTCAATTTGCAGGTCGGTGCATGTGTAGTGAGAGTTGGTTCTCACAAGGTGGTTGGTTCCTCCTTCTAGTTGGTGCTAGAAAATTCAGGTGGTTGGTGCCTCCTTCTAGTTGGTGTTGGAGAATCTTGGAAGTCGGTGCTTCCGATGGATGTAATCTCCTGATATATTAAAAAGCATTATGTGGTTTTATCTCATTTGGGTTTCCACGTAAAATTCTTGTGCATTGTGTATATGTGGTTGTTTGTTTCAACATATGATATCTTGAATGCAATTATAAGTATAAGAAGTGATAAAAAAATTATACTGATTCACCCCCCCCCCTCTCAATATCCTTGAATATACCAACAATTGGTATCAAATAAAGGTTCCTTTAGAAAGAATCTAACCACTGGAAGGTATATCATGGATTGAACTAAAAATGGAACACCAATGTTTGATGGTCATAATTATTATTTATGGAGTAGAAGGATGAGAACATATCTACAATCACATGGATTGGATGTCTGGAAAGAGGTATTAAATGGATACAAGACACATGCTTCTCCCTCTACATATGTAGCTGGAAAAATACTCTATGAAAACAATTTGAAGGATATGAATGTTATTCTAAGTGGTCAGGTTGATTCAGTATATGTCAAGGTTATGCATTATGACTCTGTAAAGGAAATTTGGGAAAAATATTAAAAAAATTTACGAAGAAGATGCCAAAGTCAAGGAGGCCAAGCTTCAACCTTACAGAGGTCAATTTGAACATATAAAAATGAAGGAAGATGAAGATATTGCATCTTATTTTCTATGAATTGATGAAATAATGATTGTTATTAGAGGACTGGGAGAAGAAATTAAAGGTTTGGTAATTGTTCAAAAGTTACTAAGGTCTCTTCCAATGAGATTTGATCCTAAGTTTTTATCCCTAGAAGAAAGAACATATATTTTTGCGTTGAGCATGGATGAGCTACATGGAATACTTACATCTTATGTAATCAAAACAAAATAGGATAATCCATCCAGAAGGGAAGAAACTTTCAAGCAATCCAAGAAGAAAAGAAAGAACAAGGAAAATTAAAAGTCAATCTCCAGTTGTAGCGATGATTCAGATGAATATGAAGAAACGACCAACTTTGTTAGGAGGTCGAATAAAGGAACTGGAAAGTACAAAGGTAAGCTTCACTTAAATTGCTTTAATTGTGGTCAAATTGGTCATTTTTCTTCCAAATGTCCTTATGCAAGGGGTTCAGATAGTGATGAAGAAGAAGAAGTTCCTAAGAAAGAAAAGAAATATCAAAAAGGAGACAAGAAAAGAAATAAAAGAAAAATCATGAAGAAAAGTCTTTATTCAAGATAATATAGTTCCTCATCTGGTGAGGATAATGACAGTGATAGTGACTCGGAAAGAGTGTTCTTTATGGCAATGGAAACCTAATAAGAAATACCTAAATATGATGAGGAATATTATGAATATGAACGATAAGTGGATCTTGAGGAAGAACTAATCAGTGCCTTAAGGGATATGAAAAGAGAAAGGAAGACAAACAAGTTACTCAATAAATAACTAAGCAAGCTAAAGGAATATTCTCAAAGTCCCAACAAAAATTCTAAAGAAACAGAGCAGATCATCATCAGTCTAAAAGTCTAGTTGGAAGAATATAGAATGATTTAAGAAACACTCAAAAATCGGTGGGAAGAAAAGGAGAAAATAAAGGAAATCCTAGAAGCATAAATAGTCTCACTTAGGAAGGAACTTCAAAAGAAGGATATCCAAAATAATTTTGGCAATAGCATCAAAATATTGGATTTCATCATCAGTAGTTAAAGGCCATGCTATGACAAGTCTAGACTAGGATACAAGTAAAATCATACTAAGAAGGTTTCAATCTCCATGACGAAAAGAAAAGAAGTAGAACAAAAGAGTTATGCAGATGTCATCAAAGGTACCATCAAAAAGTAAGAATTCAAACCTTCAAAGGAAAACATCTGGGTGATGGAGATCATCCAAGAAGAAGATCATCTAATTAAAGGGACATAGAATCAACAACCAACAATGGAGAGGACTCAATAAGAATATTACAGAAGAGTTGCACCACCTAGAAGATCTCCCACACTCAAGAACCAAAATATCTTTCTTGGATTATTTTATTCCTGCAACAATTTTGGGCACAAGGTTATAAATTGTAGAGCTTATGTTAGGAACAAAATAAACTATGGAGGCTACCCTAAAAATAACTATCTCAAAAAGCCTCATGAAACTTATAAAAAAAACTATAACAATTTTGGTTCATTGAATAATGAAGTATAATGCAAAAATGAAAAAAAAATGGACACATAGCCAAAGATTGCAAGTTGATTGTTCCTCCAAGGGAACCAAAGCAAGATTTCAACAGTCATGTAAAAGAACCAGCAATGATATAGAAAAGGAATTAGGATGAGCTGAACATTGAAGAATGTGTTATTTTTCTACAATCCCAAAGAAGAAAAATTGAATGGTACATTGACAATGTTTTTTCAAAGCACGTGACAAGGGACAAGTATATATTTGTAACTCTAAAGAAAGAAAAAGATGGATCAGTTTTGTTTGGAAATGATAACTCGGCCAAAATTATAGGAAAAGGAATAGTCAAGCTTGGACGTAAAGACGCCATGGCAGAAAATGTCCTACTTGTTGAAAATATGAAGCATAATATGCTAAGTGTGAATCAAATGTGTGACTAGGGATACATGCTTCTATTCAACTCAAAGAAATGTGAAATAAGAAAAGAAGGATCAAGCAGATTGGTGGTGACAACAATAAGGACTACAAACAACATATATGTATTGAATGAGATCGGAAAGGAAAGATGTTGATTAGAAAAGAAATATTAAAGTTGCATTTGGCACAGAAGAATGGGCCATGTGCACTTTGACAATATTGTCAAAATCAATAGAAGGGAAGTGGGAAGAGAAATGCCTGAAATTTCAAAGACAACATACATTATGTGCAAGCATTATCAGCATGGAAAACAAACAAGAGTTGAGTCTAGGACAAAGGAATACTCTACAACAAAACCATTGGAGATTGTACACATTGATCTATGCCAAATGATGAGAATAAAATGGATGAATGGTGAACAATACTTCATGTTGTTTATTGATGATTACACAAGAATGATTGGGGCCAGTTTCCTCAAGAAAAATTCAGAAGCATTCAAATGTTTCAGTATATTCAAAGAGATGATTGAAAACAAAACTGATTTGAAATTCAAGTGCTTAAGATCAGATAATGGAGGTGAGTTCATGTCAAAATAATTCAGGTATTTCTGTGAAGAACATGGAATGAAAAGAAAACTCTTAGCATCTAGGACACCTCATCAAACTGGATTCATTGAAAGGAAGAAAAAAATTGTACAGGAAATGGCTAGAACCATGTTGAATGATTCCAAGTTGATAAATAACTTTTGGGTACAAGCAATACATACAATTTTTCATATCCTAAATGGAGGAATGCTTATAAGTAACAAGGATAATACTCCATATGAACTATAGAAGGGAACACCAACAAACATCAATCACTTTAGATTTTTTGGAAGCAAATGTTTACATAAAAAGAGAAGATAATAAGGTTGGAAAATTTGACTCAGGGGTTGACGAAGGCATACTCATTGGATACTCAAGAAAAATCAAGGCATACAAATTATATAACCTAAGACTCGACAAAATAGTGGAATACATCATTGTAAAATTTGATGAAACAAATGTGTTGAAGACCAGGAAAGAAAACAGAAATTCAAAAGAGGAGGAAGTAGAAGAAGAACTAAAGAAAAGAGAAGAAGAAGAAAAATAACCAGAAGAGAAGCAACCAGAAGCAAAGCAAGAAGAAACATAAGATAATCAACAAGATACCGATACATCTTCTAAGACACCTAAATGTTGGTATCAAAAGAATCATCCACCGGAACAAATTATTGGGTATAAAGTTGCAGGAATAGACACTAGATGAAGAAAACAAGCACATACACCATAACAAAAACATCTATCATTATTATCCACAGTTGAACCAAGAAGCTTTAAGGAAGAGAGAAATAATGAACATTGGATCAAGGCCATAGAAGAAGTACTGAATAAAATAGAGAAGAATGAAACATGGGAACTAGTTCCAAGACCTAAGGACGAAAATGTCATAGGCACAAAGTGGGTATTCATAAAAAAGTTGAACGAAGATGGATAGGTAACCAGAAACAAGGCAAGGTTAGTATGCAAAGGATATGCACAAGTTGAAGGTATATATTTTGAAGAAACCTTTGCCCTAGTAGCAAGAATGGAAGCAATCAGAATTTTCTTGGCTTATGCATGCTCCAGAAGGATAAAGGTATATCAGATGGATGTAAAATCAACCGTCCTTAATGGAGAATTAGAAGAAGAAGTTTACATAGAATATCCAGAAGGGTTTCAACTGTTAGATAAGGAAGACTATGTTTTCATATTGAAGAAATCCTTGTATGGACTCAAGAAAACACCTAGAGCTTGGTACACAAGATTGGAAAGATACAACAACAAGGATTCAGAAGAGGAATCCAAGATAGTAATCTCTATATAAAAGTGGAACGAGACAATTTTACTATAAATGAAATATACGTGGATGACATCATCTTTGGAAGCGATGATGATAGGTTGAGTCACAAATTTTCCATAGCTATGTAGAGTGAGTTTGAAATGTCCCTACTTGGGGAGTTGACTTTCTTCTTGGGACTCTATATATCTCAGCTAGATGAAGGCATATTCATTTCCCAAACCAAGTACATCAAGGAAATGTTGAAGAAGTTCAGAATGGAAGATTGAAAACTCGTAAGAACTCTTATGGTGATCGGTTGCAAGTTGAGAAAGGATGATGAATCTAAAGAAGAAGATACGAGACTCTATAGATCTATGATTGGTGTTTTACTCTACGTAACATCCTCAAGACCATATGTGATGCAAGTAGTTGGACAAGTCACAAGATTTCAACCAGCACCAAAGGAATCTCAAGTCTTAGCATTAAAGAGGATTTTCAGATATCTCAAAGGAACAACAGATTTTTGGCTATGGTATCTGAAAGGTAATGAGTTGACTATGGTTTCCTACACAGATGCAGATTGGGAAGGAAATATTGATGAAAGAAGAAGTACAAATGGAGCAACTTTCTACTTAAGTGATTGCTTAGTATCTGGGTTGAGCAAGAAGCAGTCTTCAATATCCTTATCCACAGTAGAAGAAGAATATATTGTAATAGTTGCATGTTGTACTTAGGTTCTATGGATGAAGCAGACTCTACAAGAAATACAAGTGAAATATGATTATCCCATTCTGATATTCTATGAAAATACCAGTGTTATAAGCATCTCTAAGAACCCAGTGATGCATTCCAAGACCAAACATATTCCTATTAAGTTCCACTTTCTATAGGAACAAGTCACATAAAATAATATCAAGTTGGGCTACATTGGGACAAAAGAACATATTGCAAACATATTTACAAAGCCTCTTCCTAGGGAGACCATTGAGTATCTCCGCCAAAAACTAGTAGTGATTTCTACTCCACAGTGATCTACACGCCATCTAGCAAAATAGTCAGGGGAATACATATCGTCATTGGGAGTTACACTTTTCCATTAATGTCAAAGGGGGAACGAAACATCAAAAGCATGAATATAGGAGGAGCAATGGTCATAGGGGGAGTATGAGTGTTTTCACCAATGCCAAAGGTAGATATTGTTGGAAAATTGGTTGTAATTGATATCAACCCTAGAAGAATGTATGAAGCAAGTTCAGAATCCCCTAGAAGTGATGGGTTTATTTGAACTAGGAGTCTCCAAAGTGGTCCCCCTATGGAATAGCTCTAATCATGGCCCTCACAAGAAGACACTTTGAAAAATCCTACAAGAAATCCATAGATGTCAAGAAAAAAATCTTGGAGGTATGTTCAAGAAGCCTCAGAAGTAAAGAAGGGAATCCCTGAAAGAAAGGCTAGGTTACCCCTAAAGTTGACCCCAATTGGAATAAGTATTAAAGATAAAATTAATATAGAAAGTGTAAAGTCATCCCTAAGAAGATAAAAGTAAAATTTCAAGTGTGAAGTCGGCCCAAACTGAAATAAATATTAAAAATATTATAAAAGTGGAAAGATTCAAGGTGACCCCATTTAAATTAATTACTTGGGTTAAGTCAACCCTAAAAAGAGGGTTAGATATAGTATAAATAAGGTGCTTAGAAGCTCATTTGATACATCAACTCAAGTGATTCATATCTAGGGTAAATAAGGATATCAAGGTGATCTGAGGCAAGTTTTTATGTGGTACACTAAGGCAAATTGGGGCATGTTCTGAGGCTTGTTCTAAGGAAAATTTAGGCTGATTATGTGGCTTGTTCTGAGTCGAATGTAGGCATGTTTTGAGGTATCTTTAACACCTACTCTGAGGTCTAACCTAAGGTATATCTTGTGCATATTTAAGAATTCTTATAGTGTGAATTACAAGAAGGTTAGGAATATTTTTAGAGACATGTTGGGCGCAAACTTGAGGAGGAGTTAGACCAAAGTTTTCAGACAAATCTTAAGGCATATTTCAGGAGGGATAAGGCCTAGTTTTCATAGCAGTGTCCAAGTGAACTTCAACCCTGCTACAGGAGCACTTCTAGTCGAGTTTCAGATCAGAGTTTGTGGTTTTGTTTTGAAGTACATTATAGGTATATCTATGTTGAAGCTAAAGTCTCTTTGCAACACAAGTTTGGAAGGTTTTTAAGGGAGTTGCATCTTTTTGTTTTGTCACAAGTAAGGAGGACTATATAAGCTAAATTTCATAGTATCTTTCTTGAGCTAAGATAGGGGGACTATTAAATCAATATTTTAGAGTAAATAAGGAAGCGAAGATGATAAGAGAATGACCAAG
>JZKD02S1747397.1:138950-164902 GCA_000966675.3 Picea glauca | reverse complement strand
GGTTTCTTTGATTTAGATTGGGATGGTGACCCTGATGATTGGAATTCTACTACAGGTTATGTTTTCATACTTGGTTCAGGACATATCACTTGGGATTGTAAGAAACAATAGGTTATTCCTCTTTCTTTAGTAAAATCAGAGTACCGAGCAATGGTTAATGCAAGTCAGGAAGCCTTGTGGCTTTGACATATCCTTTCATAGTTTGGATTCCAAAAGAAGCATTTGACACCCCTCTAGTGTGATAATCAAAGTGCCATTAAGCTCTCCAAAGACTATGTTCAAGATCAGCGTAGAAAACACATCAAGCTACACATGCACTTCATCAAAAAATTTCTTCATGATAGAGTTATTGAAGTGTTACTTTTCCCTACATAAGATCAAATTGCTGACATTTTCACAAAATCTCTTACAAAAGTAAAGTTTTTTAAACTTCGATCTATGTTAGGAGTTTATGAATTTTTCATGAAGGGGGGATAGACTCTAATGCCTCCTTCCTTCTCCTATCGTGTCTCCTTTTTAAATCATTCAATCTTATCCCAAGTTGTTCTTAAGGGAGGATGTTTCGATATTTAGACACTTAGGAGTTAGTTAAGATAAAATTGGTATAATGTGTCATTAGGTAAAAGTGTGTTTCTTTGGTATGCATTAGTATTCATTAGCATACATTTGTAGTTAGGTAATCCAATAGTCACGATATATTCCCGACATAAAGTGATCCAATGGTTCATATTATCCTCGATCTTAACTGCTACATTGATCCATGGGTTAGCACTCGATTGGTCCATGATATCTATTTAAAGAGCATAGAGGGTCATTTACCGAGGATTGATTGTGAGAAACTCTCTTGTAAATATCTTTGTAATATTTTTCTTTTTCATTAATAAATTGCTCCAAGTGGCCATGTTGGCTAGGGTCGTGGATGTTTCTCCGTAGGTTTTTACCACGTCAAAAAAATGGTTTGTTGATATTCGATCTGGTTGTGTGAGTGATTACTAAATATGCTTGTCCTCTGTTGGAATACCTATGTTTTTGAATAAGAATGCACACGCTTTTGGAGACAAAAATGTTTTTTGGCCATAATAGGATCAAATTAACTCCAAATTAAATGAAAATTTGGGGTTAAGTCTGCAACATCAAAGGGCATAAAACTGCCAATGAGGGCCACTAGTTGATTCAACTCAAGATCATTAGAGAATTCAAATCAGTGGCTTTTGAAGAATGGAGTAGTGTTGGAAAACTAATCCTTGGGATTGCGGTCTTTGTAATAGTAATGTACATATGAAGCATCATAGGTGATAAGAAGAGGCATACCTTGGAGAAGAACAATGGTTGCATTTTTGTATATTTATTGAGCTTCAATATAATGGAATAATGAATGTGGAGTTATTATTTATGCCCACTCTTGGTCTGACAATGGTATCAAAGAAGGGATAACTCCATGAATAGATTCCTTGGCATTTTTTCCTTCGGGCGCTCTGGTTTATCCTCTGCCCTATTTTTTAGGTTTTGAATCCATGTTGGGAACTAAGAGGACCAACAACTCCTATTAAACTACACATATCTTTGGCCATTCGACTATCCACACGCCCCTATCAACCTCTTGGTGAATTGGTCGATTCCATTTCCACCTCTCTTTGTGTAAACCCTAGTTTGTACGTTGAATGCTCCACGCGGGACCTAAACCCCAATTTTGGGCTGCAAACCTAAATTTTGTTGATGCTTTTTAAATCAACTCTTGGTTACTATGCACACACACTTCCCTCGACTTAAAAAATGGATTCGATGGTATACTCTCAGTTCATGACTACACTATCGTTGATATTATCCCATGACCCATTGCACAACTACACTATCGCTGTTGAAAACCATATATGAGCTATCGATGCACTCATACAAAATGTTGACACCCATATAGATGCACTCTGTCTTCACGCCTGAGTCTTCACAGCTGCAATATATTCTAAATATGTTTTCCGAGAGTTCAATCCTCGTCTTGGTATCTGAGGACATGGTTTTTTCCAGCGGTAGGATCAAAATGAAACCAAATATTTATTTGGAATTCACGTTCTATATAAAATATACGAAACCAAACTTGTTCTCTATAACCATTTTTTGTTCCAATAGAAAAATATGTCCCCCATTGAACCCAACATTATCGTTCAAACCTAGATCAAATAGTTTTGTCACCTTACTACTACTAGCACCTAGAGGTAGACACATGTACTTAACCCCATTGCAAATATGTTATGCATTGTCACCATTTTCACACACATATGTTAATATTGAGTCCCCTATACCAAGCACCAATAATACTGGGTCCAAATCAGAATTCACATCAGGTTTCCCAAATCCATAATGCTAATCTATAATTTTTTTCTAAGTATTTCTAGGCATATTGTAGTCATTTTTCCCAAGTCAGTATCGAGGTAGGTTTTTTGAAAAAAGAAAAATGGGGCTCATTGAAGCTTAATCATTCTTGGTGTAGCTTCTATGTATTCTTGGAGCATAATAATAGTAACTTATTGTTACACAGGTGTGAAGACAGAAGAATTCATTATCTCATCTCCATTGTTGTTGTGGTGCTGGAAGGAAAGGAGAACTATAGAGAATAGTACATGAATATCAAGAGAAAATTGATCTTCAATTATATATGGAAATGCATTTGGTTAGTAGTAACAGTCCCTCAAAGTATAAAAATCATTGAAGAAGAATCGAAATTAGAAGAATAATATTCATAATTAAAGATGAAGAGAAGCAGACAAAGTAGTAGACTTGGTAGAAGACCAGTCATTCCGAACTCAAACAAAGAATGTGAAATATGGGAAGACAAAGACCAGAAGGGGTATGTTGTAATCTCTACGACAAAAAGTGAGGAGGTGATCTGTCATATTGCTTCCATTAGTGACTCCTATGGTGCCTTGAAGAAACTGAACGACTTGTATGATACACATTATGAATTAGAACTCATACAACTAATGTTGAAGCTCTTCAACTTAGAGTTGAAGAATGATGACCCTATGGATTTCACTTCAAAAATCAAATACATAATTCATGACATTGAAGCCACCAAAGAAAATATTGATCTCCCTCTTACAGCCTCCATTAAGGCCCTCTACCCTACATATTCTCACTACCTTGAATCACTAAAAGCAAGTGGTCAAATGAAATCCATCAAATTTGACAAGTTGGTGGAGAAAGTTGTAGAACATGAGAAAGCATTTGGAAAGAAGTCGGCTCCTTCAACTGGCGATATTGTTTACCTTACTCAAAAAGACAAGAATAAATGACATGATTCTTCCAAAGGATAAATTAGTAGAAGAGGACGTGGACATGGAAGAAAGAGTTTTAGAGGAAAGGGGGGTAGACACAACCAAGGTGATAGATCCAATATTCATTGTACCTGTTTCAAAAAGAATGGTTCAAATGAAGCAAATGACTGCAGATTTCCATGGGATAAGATCAAAGAAGACAGATAGAATAAGAAAGAGGACAAAGGAACACCTTTAGAACCAACAAAAGGTAATCCACCTAAATCTTCCCATTACATTGTTTCCCATTGCAATATAGGAGTAACATAAGATTTATTTAACACTTCATATATTCCTTGGAAAGATACATGGCTTCTTCACACAGTCACAACCTTTCACATGACATTTTGAAGAGACTTTTTCAAAGACTTCAATGAAAATGTAGATGGCATAGTGTATTTTGCAGACAATTCCAACCTCAAACCCTTGGGAATGGGCACCATCATACTCAAGTTTCCTGGATTCCCATATTTTCTTATGTCCAACGTGTTCTATCTTCTTGAGCTTAAAAGGAGCTTGTTGTCCCTTGTGCACATCCAACAACAAGGCCACTATGTTCATATGATAGGTGGCAAAGTTGAAATATGAAAGGATTGTGATACCATGCTTGTTATGACCAGAATAGAAGATGGAAGAATGTTGAAGATGAATGGGACATCTTCTCATACACAAAATGTTACATACCTCTCTGATCGCAATGAAGGTATAATGCCATCTAGTCTTTTGTGGCATGCTTTATTTGGTCATATCAATTATGACAGTCTTCATTTACTGAGAGAGAGAATGGTGTTTTTGGTTTGTCTATTACTACTAGGAAACTGAAACAATGTGATTCTTGTATCCTTGGAAAGTATAGAAAACAATGATTCCATGATTCTACTTCCATAGTATGTAGAAAACGTGAATTTATTCATTCTGATTTGTGTGGACCTATGCATGTTCCTTCTGTAAATGGAAATAAATATATAATTTCTTTTATTTATGATTACACTAGGATGTGTTGGGTGTACTTGTTGAAAGATAAATCACAATATTTTGAAACATTTAAAAATCTTCATGTATGGATTCAAAATGAAGCTCAGTCTCGTATTGGCTCTCTTCGCACTGATAATGGAAGAGAATATACATATAATGAATTTGAAAGATAACTTCACCAACATAGGATCAAACATCAAACCATAGTTTCATATAATCCCCAAAAAAATGGCGTGGTTAAATGAATGAACAAGACATTCATAAATATGGTTCGTTACATGATGTTTTTCAAGAATGTTAAATTGATTTTTTGGGTTGATACAGTTCTATGTGCAGTTTATGTAAAAAACATGTTTCCATATCATGCTCTCATAAACAAGACTCCATATGAAATGTGGTATGGCCACATTCCTTCTGTGAGGCATCTCAAGGTATTTGGTTCCACCTATTATGGCTTGATTCCTAAGGAGAAAAGAAGCAAGCTTGATGCAAGGAGTTAGAAGAGCATATTCTTGGGGTACTCAAATATGACCAAGGACTATCATTTTTATGATGAGACAAACAAGAAATTCATCCTTTCTAGATATGTGATATTTCTTGAATCCACCAAGAAAGACGAAATTGTTTAGAGGTAGCTTTATTATCTGTACAGATTCACTCATGTAAATACATATTATGAATTTGATGATGATATTCCACATCTTGAAGGGGGGATCCCTATCTTGGGTCAATCTCTAGAATCTCCTTTCAAAGCATCATCTTCCCACATGAAGAATTTCCTGCCACTTTATTAGAACCTGAAGTTCAGTTGGACGATGTAATAAAGAATATTGAAAATCTAAGGCTTGATGATAACTCAACACCATGTCAATCAGCTGAACAACCAGGACCATCTCATAAAGGTCCACCAAAATGGCTCACAAAAACACTTCAAATTGCTCAACCTAATGAGATCAGAAAGACAAGAACCAGAATGTCCTCGAGACAAGATGGAGGTAATGTAGATAGTTCAAAATTGGGTGATGTATATGACATGGATGTTTCATATGATTGTGAGATGAATTTGTATACTAACCTTTAACCGACTTCCTTTTTGAACTATGGTAAACTCAAAGGTGTGAATGTTTGATTTGATGGACCTTTGTATAAAAGGTCGATGAATGTAAATTATGTTATTTTAATAGAAAATGGATACATGTTACATGACTGTTAGAAAGGGTATGTGCTAAGAGATACCACGAATGCTATGAAAAGGTGGTGGAGGGGACTATGAATGGTTGCATCAACCTTCATCGAACCAGTACTTTGTTGGATTTAATTGCTCAGAATCAAAACAACCCTCTGACCCAGGAATGAATTACAGTCAGGTTGGTAGGTGGGAAGACCTCCTCAAGAGTTAATGAAGGGATGGGGTAGACTACCCATGTGTAAGGCTTCCAGACCTAACCACGGACTGGGAATTCGAGCCACACACAATCTTGTTGAGGAAGGAAAGAAAGGAAGTGTGGTGGGCAAAGGAAGAACTGAAAAGAGTGCAGAGATGAGAGCCTAAGATCTCGGGTCGGAGGAAGGACTGAAAAAAAAAAGAGGTGGAGTGAGTTCTGATCCCAAAAAATAGAGATTGAGTTGGGAGAAGGAGATTAACCTTCGTCCCTATCTATTTCTATACTGGGAGAAGGAGAGTAACCTTCATCCATAACTTCCATTGAACTGGAAAAAAGAGATTGAATCTCAAAGCATCGTGGTCTAAGCTCGGGGGTGGCCATTGGTAAAGCCATTAGGAGTGATTGAGCCTATGGTTGGGTGGAAACGAGCATCAACAGTCGCATCACACCTTATGGTTCTGATAAGTTTATTTCATGCCTTTTTCTATGAATTGGAAATAATGGGTGCATGCGTATATTTATGTGTCTATAATGTTTTCTGCATTAAAATGATTAAGTTATGAGTATATGTTTGTTCCCTTGAGAACTTATGCTTCTACTTGATTTTCCATATGCTCCAGTTTAATCCCTCAAAGGTGTTTCTCCCCAAGAAATTACATCACAGTCCCAACGTCGGAGCAAGCCTCTTGGCACTGCTACCATATCGATAATATCACGTGTTTACCTTACCCTATTTCAAAGCTTAAATTTATGCAAGATAGGGAGGCGTTTCCTTCACACCATTTTTCTAAGAGACTTTGAACTTGCACCCGAGTCCTTAACCAAAAACCTAGCTAAGAGTAGATTTCATAGCCCAAGAGTCATCTGAGGGTCCATGTGACCTGGGTCTAGGAACCCTGCACTAAAAGGAGTTAGCTCGTGAAGGTTTCGGAACTTCGGGAGTTCGAAGCTCTAAGGTGTAAAATTTCACGATACTCAAAGTTACCCAAACTACCAAAGTAATGAGAGTCATAGATGACTTAAGAACTTGACAGCGGAGATGGATGTGAGTCGTTCATCGGGAGGATAAGTTATCCCAATCGTCAGATCGACTAAAAGACCCACTAGAGTTAACGAGTCAAACACCACCCACTCGATTAAACCAATGGTTGGGAATCAGTGTGGAGTGCGAAGGTGAAATTAGCAGACATGCTAGTTCACGGCCCGCAATCAACCAATGTCATTGATCACATTGTGAATGGAATATCAACGACCAGGATTAGATAGATTCAGGCAAGCACTTCCCAAATCATGGAGATTGGATCCTTCAATCACTGTGAATCGTCAATCTGTGAAGGGAGATCGATGGTGGGGAATCATTGTGGAGCGTGGACATTCTAGTTCGCAGATCAAAATTCACCAACGTCGTTAATCTCATTGGGTTGGAGGATCAATGACCACGATTTCACCGAGTTGGACGAGTAATTTTCATATTGTGGATATTGAGCTCATTGATAAAGCATGATCATGTTGGGGCCCCTCAATCACTGTGAACCGTCGATCGACGAACAAATTGGTATTGGCCAGATCATGACCGTCATACCTAAAAAAGTTGTTAGGCAGATAGTCGCGAGCTCCTTTGGAAATCTGCAGAGTAACGGAGTTCATCTGTACCGTCAATCTGAGAATAGGTAAACGTGGCAGTGACGGAAATTCGTTGACTTTGTGTGTAATCAGTCTGGGAGAAAGTGAGTGGGGAAGCTTGAAACTCCCAAAGGCCAAAGGGCCGAAGTGATTTGCAGTCGTCGATCTGTGGGAGACACGCATCGACGGATCTTCGACTTCACATGTAATCACTTCAGGAGAAAGAGAGTGTGGAGTGTTTGACACTCTCGAATCCCGAAGAGCCAAAGTAGATCTAATTCGTCCAAGCCAAAGGGACAGGTGTCGTCAAATCCTACACTTCGGAGGAAATTCACTCCAAGAGAAAGCGAGTGTGGAGTGGTTGACACTCCTGAAGCCCAAAGAGTCGAAGTAGATCTGAGCCATCTAAGCCAAAGGGACAAGTGTCGTCATATCATGCACTTTGGAGGAAAGTCACTCTAGAAGAAAAGGGGATATGTTGAACAGGAACTTTCGAAGGCCGGAGACCTGGAGTTCATCTAAGTCGTCCGTCAACTGAGGACAAGTTTCAGTAGATCTTCCATTTCGGAAGATAGCCACTTTGGAGGAAAGTGGGATCACAAGAGTTAAGAACTCCCGAAGTACATCGTGATCATTGATTTGAAAGAGACACACATTGACAGATCGTCAACTTTGGGTGAAATCACTCCGAGAGAAAAGGTGGCATGAGTGTCTGGGACTCCCAAACGCTAAAGTCCCGAAGTGGACCCGAGTTGTTGATTTAGATGGACGTGTGGCACCTAATATGGAACTGTGGGTATAGAGTACTTCGGATTAAAAAGAGTTGGAGTCCTCGGAACCTCCAAACACCAAAGCCCGAAGAAGATCATAACCATCGATCACAAGGGACACGTGGCACTCTATCTGTAACTCTGGGTACAGAGTACTTCGGAGGAAAAAGTTGTAGGAATGTTTGAAACTCCCAAACGTCGAAGTCCCAAAGTAAATCAGGGTCGTTGAAATCCCCGAGGACACGTGGCATCGGATTGTGAAGTTCAAAGATTTGCCACTCCAGAGGATTCGCCTGGTGGTCATCTTGGTGCCTGTTGTCTTGGAATCTGGTCATAGCCCTCAGTCATATGCAAGTATAGGGGGAATAAAAGAACCGAGAGACCTTGGGAGAGGATATATGCCTACTCTAAGCTCATCTCAAAGCATGGAGATCGTGGTTGGAAAGCTCTATATGAGATTAATGAAATAGATACCCCTTAATGAGGGTATTGTTCTCTCAAGAAGAAAGAAATTTTGATGCCCCGTCATGGGTGTGTTACAAATTGGTATCAGATCATGGTTACAACACTTGGCCTCCTTGGGCTCATGGACGATTCGCTTAAAAACCATATTTAGAGTACTTCTAAGAGTGACACCCTATCTTACCTCTTTCTTAAAAGAGCCTAGTTAAACTTTTATTGAGGAAAAGAATGAAACTTTCTACTATCTGCGTGCATTTAAATAAATTTGAATTGTGTATTGTTCATAAACTAATAGACTGTTGGCTAACAACAAGTGTTTTGTCATCACTCAAGAAGTCAGCAAATCATGGGAAAACTTCAAGAAAGGATGGTGGTGTGATATGAAATGAGGGATGACCACCACAATAGAGACGAAGAATCTGACCAAAGGAGGGCGGTGGAGACCCCTCCAGATCTGGTTGAAACAGTAAGGAGTCTCAGGGATGAATTATAGAGTTTCAAGACCGACAACGAGAAGCTGATAAAGTAGCAAGGAAAACAAATAGAAATTAACACAGTCTTGTTGTAGATCTTATCCGACACATAGAGGCAACTGTAGCATGAACCCGCAACCAGTCATGTGGACCAACGACATGTGAAGAGAAGTCAAAGTCCACCCAAGATCCAAAAACATGGCCCCATAAGTGACCACACTAGGAGAAGTACCTCGAAGAAGGCCCAACCTAGAGGCAAGGGACACTCATAGAGAGAGTCCTCTGAAAAGGAAGATGGAAACTCTGAGGGATCTTCTAGTAGCAAAATTAGCTCACATTATCAAAGGAAAGGAAATAAGAGAAAGCATTCCAAAAGTAGTGATCCTGAAGAATTCAATAAATCCAAACCACCCTCTTTCAATGGAGAGATTAAGAAAGGGGAAGAGGTTGAAGATTCACTGCTTGGTTTAAAGAAATACTTCAGAGTCCATGACTACTCTGAAAACTTGAAGGCTTGAATAGCCATCTTCAACTTGAATGGAAAGGCTTACATTTGGTGGGAAGACCTTAGGAATGTGAAAGGAGTACATGAGAAGGACTTGTCATGGAAATAGTTTGAGAAATACTTCAAGAAGAAGTATCTCTCAGAGAAATACATGGTTGGGAAGACTAAGGAGTTCTTGGAACTCAGGCTGGGACAATTCACCATAGATGAATATGTCAATAAATTCCTTGAGCTACTGAGGTATGTACCCTACATAAAGGATGAAAAGGTAAAAGTGCAACGATTTATTAGTGGGTTACCTCAGACCTACTGGGACAGGATTGAGTTTGATGAACCAAAGACTTTAGAAGAGACTATCCAGAAGGAAAGGTATTGTTATGAACAGTTCGGGAGTAATACATGACCTCACCAGAATTGGAAGAAGAAGAGTAGTTCGAGATTCAAGAAGAAGGGGTTTAAATCCTCAATATTTAAGAAGTATGGGAAGGGTTATAGGATGATCCTTCCTACTATAAGTGTGTATCAGAAACATTTCCCCTCTCAGAGTGGAAATAAACCTTTTGAGGTAGTCCCAAGAAAGAATGATAACCCAAAGAAAGAACCCTTAAAATGTTGGGGTTGTGGAGAAGAACATTTGTTGAGGGATTGTCCACCCAAACAATAGAAATAGTAGGAGAGTCTACAATATCCAAGAATCTACCACCATCAATGATGTAACTAGGAGCATGCCACAAATTTATGCAGCCTTGGATAATAATCAAGCCGACCACCAAGCTTCAATGGTGGAAATGGAAGGTATGATCGCCAACCATCTAGTTTCTATTTTAATTGACTCTGGTTCTAATTTGAGTTATGTGGCCCCTCAGACTGTTGATAAGTGTAAACTGCAACCAGTTAGACATGTTAATTCGTGGTTGGTACAACTAGCCACTGGGACCAAAAGAAAAGTAGCAGAGGCCATACCAGCTTGCCAATTCATCATGGATGGATTGCCCACTCGAGCGACCCTTAACATACTTCCCCTGGGATCTTATGACTTGTTGATTAGTATGTACTGGTTGGCTACTTATAAAACTAAGTTGTATTGTTACCATAAAAATTTAGAATGTGTAAATGAAGAAGGGAGAAAGATAACCCTCCAAGGGATTCAGAAGCATGTCTCAGTGAGACAAATAACATCCCTTCAAATGAAAAAGTATTGCAAAAAGGGGTGTCTTTTATATGCAATATATTTGCTAGAATCCATTGAGGATGACAAACCAAACCTAGAGGACCACCCCATATTAAGAGAATATAAAGATGTGTTTCCAGAAGAGGTACTAGTTCTACCTCTAAGAAGAGACATTGAATTCTCGACAGAACTTGCACTAGGAGTAGTGCCAGCATCTAGAACGCCCTATAGGATGAGTACGCTAGAGTTGGTTGAGCTCAAGCTATAGCTAAAGGAAATTATGGAGAAAGGATGAGTATGCCAGAGTATCTCCATGGGTATCACTCGTCTTGTTTGTGAAAAAGAAAGATGTCACACTCCGACTGTGCATAGATTATAGACAACTCAATAAGACAACCATATAGAACAAGTGCCCCTTACCAAGAATTGATGACTTGTTCGACCAATTGGGAGGTGCTTCCATTTTCTCAAAGATTGAATTAAGGTATGGATACCATCAAGTCTGAATTAAGGATGAAGACATCCACAAAACAACCTTCAGGACAAGGTATGGTCACTATGAATTTGTGGTGGTGCCATTTGGGTTAACCAATGCCCCCTCCACTTTTATGTGCTTGATGAATAATGTAATCAACAAATTTATGGACAAATTTGTATTGGTTTTCATTGGTGATATCCTAATCTACTCTAAGAACATAGAGGAGCATGAAGAACATCTTAGACTCGTACTTTAGGTACTAAGAGAGCATCATCTCTACACTAAGTTTAGCAAGTGCGACTTTTTCCATAAACAAGTCCATTACTTAGGCCATGTTATTTCTAAAGAAGGGGTGGTAGTAGACCCTGACAAGATCAGATCTATTATGGAATGGCCTACCCCAAAGGATGTATCTGATATTAGATCATTCATGGGCTTAGCAGGATATTATAGAAGGTTCATAAAATGGTTTTCCAAGATTGGTTTTCCAATCACTACTCTTCAAAAAAAGGGGGTTAAATTCACTTGGACATCAAAATGTGAAGAAAGATTTCAGGAACTGAAATACCTCCTGACCCATGCACCCGTGTTGAAGATTGCAAACCTTGATAATGACTTCATCGTGTGTACATATGCCTACAAGGAAGGACTCGAAGGATTCCTTATGCAAGAGGGACGTGTAATTTTCTATGCGTCTAGGAAATTGAATGAGTATGAAATTAATTATGTGACCCATGATCTAGAGTTGGCCGCCATAGTGCATGCTTTAAAAATGTGGAGGCATTACCTCCTGGGTAGGAGATTTGTACTTATGACAGACCATTGTGGGTTGAGGCACCTGTTTGATCAACCAAAACTCAATGCTAGACAAGCTATGTGGATGGTTCTCCTTAGTGAGTTCAACTTTGAAATCAAACACATCAAAGGGAAGGAAAATAGGGTAGCAGACGCCCTTAGAAGAAGTATGAAAATGATTCACCTAGAAGCAATAAGCACCTATGAAACGAATGTCAGAGAAAGGATCATGAATGCACAAGAAATACATGCATTCTTCAAGACCGTGACTTCATACCTAAGGAAATATCCTACAGGGATAAACTATGAAGGCTATCAAATGCTCGATGAATGACTACTGACCTACAGAAACAAATTGTTTATTCCAAGTTGTGACGACTTGAAGAGGTTCATAATGGATGAACTACACAAGAGACCATATATTGGTCACCCAAGATATCAGAAAATGATCACAGCCACTAGGAAACAATTCTATTGGCCTGGAATGAAAAATGACATAGCCGACTATCTAGCTAAGTGCCTAGAATGCCAACAAGTTAAGGAAAAACATCGGTACCCATCAGGGTTGTTACAGCCCCTACCAATTCCAAAATGGAAATGGGAAACCATTTCCATGGATTTCATCATCGGATTACCAAGATCGACTAAGAAGAATGATTCCATCATGGTAGTGGTGGAAAAACTGAGTAAGTCTACTCACTTCGTTCCTGTCAAGTCAACTTGCAAGGCAATAGGTATTGCCAACATCTTCATGAAGGAGATATTCAGACTACATGGCATGCCTAGGGAAATTGCATCTGACAGAGACACCAAATTTACTTCAAGCTTTTGGAAATCCTTAATGGTTGGTTTTGAGACTAAATTGTTGTTCAGCACAGCTTACCACCCTCAAACTGATGGACAGACAGAAAGGGTAAACCAAATATTAGAAGACATGCTAATGATGCATGTAATGCATCAGCCTAAGAAGTGGGAAGACTACCTACCATTGGTAGAGTTTGCCTACAACAACGGTTATCAAGAATCCTTGAAGATGAACCCTTTTGAAGCCCTCTATGGTAGACAGTGCAAGATTCCAATTAGATGGAGTAATCCAGTGGACAAAATTACAATCGGACTGGACATGCGGAAATAAATTGAGCAACAAGTGATTCAGATAAAACAAAATATGAAAATTGCTCAGGATAGATAGAAGAGCTACACCGACTGAAAGAGAACTCCTAGAGAGTTCAAGATAGGAGACCATGTCTATCTCAGAGTTAGACCGAGGAAGAGTTCCTTGAGAATGGGAACTTGTGCCAAGTTGGCACCTCAGTATTGTGGACCCTTTGAAGTCTTAGATAGAGTGGGACCTATAGCCTATAGGCTAGCACTTCCTCCCACAGTAAAGGCACATAACGTTTTCCATGTTTCATTATTGAAGATATACGTACATGATTCTAATCATATAATTGACTGGTCTGTGATCTAGGTGGAGTTGGAGGGATAATTCCTACCAAAACCTCAATGCATACTAGACAAGAAGGAAACCTCACTCAGGAACCAAACCATTGCACAGGTCAAGGTGCAATGGAAACACTTTGGCCCAGATGAGATTACATGGGAAATGGAGGATGCCATGAGACAGGCATATCCGATTTTGTTTACTCCTGTATATACATATCATGTTGACAGATAGAACATCGAGGATGATGTTCCTTTAAGGGGGAGGGAATTGTAACACCATGTTTCCCCCAGTTTGTAATTATAACTATAGTCGCCAAGGAACTATGGAAAACTCAAAGGTGTGAATGTTTGATTTGATGGACCTTTGTATAAAAGGTCGATGAATGTAAATTATGTTATTTTAATAGAAAATGGATACGTGTTGCATGACTGTTGGAAAGGGGATGTGCTAAGAGAGGCCATGAATGATATGAAAAGGTGTTGGAGGGGACCATGAATGGTTGCGTTAACCTCCACCAAACTAGTAATTTGTTGGATTTAATTGCTCAGGATCAAAACAACCCTCTGACCCAGGAATGAATTACAGTCATGATGGTAGGTGGGAAGACCTCCTCAAGAGTTAATGAGGGGATGGGGCAGACCGCCCATCTGTAAGGCTTCCAGACTTGACCACAGACTGGGCATTCAAGCCACACGCAATCTTGTCGAGGAAGGAAAGAAAGGAAGCGTGGTGGGAAGAGGAAGACCTGTGAAGAGTGCAGAGACGAGAGCCTAAGCTCTCGGTTCTGAGGAAGGACTGAAAAAAAAAAAAAGGGAGTCAATTTTGATCCCATAAAATAGAGACTAAGCTGGGAGAAGGAGAGTAACCTTCATCCGTATCTATTTCTGTATTGGGAGAAGGAGAGTAACCTTTGTCCCTAACTTCTGTTGAGCTGGAAGAAAGAGATTGAATCTCAAAACATCGTGGTCTAAGCTCGGGGGTGGCCAGTGGTAAATCCATTAGGAGTGACTGAGCCTATGGTTGGGTGGAAACGAGCACCCCTTTCAGCAGTCGCATCACGCCTTATGGTTCTGATAAGTGTTTTTCATGCCTTGTGCTATGAATTGGAAATAATGGATGCATGCATATATTTATGTGTCTATAAATGTTTTCTGCATTAAAATGATTAAGTTATGAGTATGCGTTTGTTCCCTTGAGAACTTATGCTTCTGCTTGATTTTCAATATGCTCCAGTTTAATCCCTCGAAGGCATTTCTCCCTAAGAAATTACATCACAGTCCCAGAGTCGGAGCAAGCCACTTGGCACTACTACCGTCTCGGTAATCTCACAAGTTTACCTTGCCCTGTTTTAGAGATTAAAGTTTTGTGAGTTAGGGAGGCATTTCCTTCATACCAGTAATCTAAGAGACTTTGAACTCGTGCCCGAGTCCTTAATCAAAAACCCGGCTAAGAGTAGAGTTCATAGTCCAAGAGTCATTCGAGGGTCTATGTGACCTGGGTCTAGGAACCCTAGGCTAAAAGGAGTTAGCTCATGAAGGTTTCGGAACTTCGGGATTTTGAAGCTCTGAGGTGTCAAATTTCATGATAGTCAAAGTTACCCGAACTACCGAAGTAACGAGAGTCGTAGATGACTTAAGAACCTAATAGTGGAGATGGATGCGAGCCGTTCATCGGGAGGAGAAGCTATCCCAGTCGTTAGATCGACTAAAAGTCCCACTAGATTTAACGAGTCAAATATCAACCACTCGATTAAATCGATGGTTGGGAATCATTGCAAAGCACGATGGTGAAATTAGTGGACATGCTAGTTCATGGCCCCAATCAACCAATGTCGTTGATCTCATTGGGAATGGAAGATCAACGACCAGGATTAGATAGACTTGGGCGAGCACTTCCCAAATCGCGGAGATTGGATCCTACAATCACTGTGAATCGTCAATCTGTGAATGGAGATCGATGGTGGGGAATCATTGCGGAGCACGGAGGCGAAATTAGCGGACGTGCTAGTTCACGGCCCGCAATTCACCAACGTCGTTGATCTCATCGGGTTGGAGGATCAATGACCATGATTTGACCGAGTTGGATGAGTACTTTTCAGATTCTGGAGATTGAGCTCACTGATAAAGCATGAGCACGTTGGGGCCCCACAATCACTGTGAACTGTCGATCGGCGAACAAATCGGTATTGGTCGGATCATGACCATCAAACCTAGAAAATTTGTTAGGCGGATAGTCGTGAACTCCTTTGGAAATCCGGAGATTAACAGAGTCTGTCTGTGCTGTCGATATGAGAATAGGGACACGTGGTGGAAATCCGTCGACTTTGGGTGTAAGCACTCCAGGAGAAAGCGAGTGGGGAAAGGTTAAAAATCCCGAAGGCCGAAGGGCCAAAGTGATTTGCAGTCATCGATCTATGGGAGACATGCGTCAACATATCATCGACTTCGGGTGTAATCACTTCAAGAGAAAGCGAGTGTGGAGTGGTTGACACTCCCGAAGCCCAAAGAGCTGAAGTAGATCTAAGTCGTCCAAGACAAAGGAATGGGTGTCATCAGATCCTGTACTTCAGAGGAAAGTCACTATGAGAAAAAGAAAGTGTGGAGTGGTTGACACTCCCGAAGCCTGAAGAGTCGAAGTAGATCTGAGCCATCTAAGACAAAGGGATAGGTGTCGTCAGATCCTGCACTTCGGAGGAAAGTCACTCTGGAAGAAAAGGGGAAGTGTTGAACAAGAATTCCCGAAGGCCAAAGAGCCAGAGTTCATTTGAGTCATCCGTCAGCTGAGGAAAGGTGTCATTAGATCTTCCATTTTGGAAGATAGCCACTTCGGAGGAAAGTGGGGTCACGAGAGTGGAGAACTCCCGAAGTACAACGTGATCGTCGATTTGAAAGAGACACGCGTCGACAGATCGTTGACTTTGGATGAAATCACTCCAGGAGAAAAGGTGGTGTGAGCATCCAGGAATCCCGAATGCCAAAGTTCCGAAGTGGACCCGAGCCATTGATTTAAATGGATTTGTGGTGCCTGATATGGAATTGCGAGTACAGAGTACTTCGGAGGAAAAAGAGTTGGAGTGCTCGAAACCTTCGAACATCGAAGCCTGAAGAAGATCATAACCGTCAATCACAAGGGACATGTGGTGCTCAATCTGTAACTCCGGGTATGGAGTACTTCAGAGGAAAAAGGTGTAGGAACATTTGAAACTCCCAATTGTCGAAGTCCCGAAGTAAATCAAGGTCATCGAAATCCCCAAGGACAAGTAGTGTCAGATTGTGAACTTTAGAGGTTTTCCACTCCGAAGGATTCGCATGGTGGTTGTCTTGGTCATTGTTTTCTTGTCATCTGGTAATAGCCCACGGTCATAAGCAAGTATAGGGGGAATGAAAGAACCCGAAAACGTTGGGAGAGGATATCTGCCTACTCTAAGCTCGTCTCGAAGCATGGAGATCGTGGCTTGAAAGCTCTAGAAGAGCATAATGGAATAGAGACCCCTTAATGAGGGTATTGTTCTCTCAAGAAGAACACAATTTTTATGCCCCGTCAGGGGTGTGTTACACTCATTCTTTTGTGCCATGGCCTAACCCTTCCCAATGCTTGCTAGACTTTTCCCTAAAAGTCACCTCTAGGATCATCTAAAAAACATGCTTTAAGAGCATATTTGCGGGTTTCCCTAGTGCAACACGCGGACATATGTTCCTTTCCTCACTGCAACCCACGGATGCCCTCATTTTTGGTGAAAAATAAAATAATTTTTTGTTTTCGGGCGGGTTTTCGGTTGGGATCATTTTCCAACAACCCTTGCTTGTACATAACATAATCCAACTCCCCAAACCTTTTGGGAAGATATAAAACAATCATTGAGGGCTAAGGAGGGGATAAGTCCATTAGTGCAAAATTATGTTGCTAGCATCTAGCAAGCCTTCTTTCCCTATATTCTCTGAGCAACACCCCCTTTAATCTGGAAACTCCTTTTCCAAAGCTTCTTTCTCCTTTATATGACTATAGGGTGTCTCCTTATCCATATCTGAGTCATTAAGAGAAGTCTTTATCGGTTGAGTTGATACTTGAAGATTCCCGAAGCAACCCAGACAATTGGCTTCAAGACAGTGCCTCACTGTAGACAAGGTTGTAACTTACCTTTTCCAGTGGTTGGTAACAAAAGAGCTTGTTTTCCCCCAAAGTTTTCTTCATTGTACATTAATCTGTATGCTTATTTCACATTTGACATATTACATGCACATGTTTATAATCATATAACTACTTTCGTCGCAGCCCTAGTTTTGTATCTGTCTTGCAGGTTAATTTTAGCAGAAGATCAGGAGCTCTTCGGCGAATTGAAGCAGGGATCGACATCAAACGAGAGAACAAGGTGCACCTTCTTTTCTCCTCTCTATCCCTACCTTCTCCTAAATAAAGTAGTTGTTTTATTTGATTTTTTTGTGTTTGTCATTGTGAGGAGACAGTTATCTCTTTCACTTGGTTTTGATCTGTTGTGATTACAACCCACGATCACAGGGGAAAAATCCCTTAATCAATAATCATGAATGGGACTGCCTACATGTTATTGGAAACTAAATTAGTGGACTTGTATTCTAAGCATGGAATTTTGGAGAATGCACGCCGATTGTTTGACAAAATGTTGCAGCAAAATGTGTTTGCATGGACTGAGATAATTGGTGGCTATGTCAGGCATGGGTGCTGGGAAGAAAATCTTGCTATTTACTGCCAAATGCATGAAAAAGGTGTCCGGTCAGACCATTTTATTTTCCCCAAAGTTCTGAGGGCGTGTGCTCAATTAGCAGCTCTGCAAGATGGCAAGGAGATCCATACCCGCATAATCAGAAGTGGATATGAATCAAATGTATATGTGGCAAATGCTCTCATGGACGTTTATGTTAAATGTGGGAGTATACAAGATGCACGCCGAGTGTTTGAAAAAATAGCTCAAAGGATTCTAATATCCTGGAACACCATGACTGCAGGCTATCCTCACGGAGGGCCGATCAATGATGCATCCGAGCTTTTTCGACAAATGCAACATGAAAATGTGGAACCAGATGTGGTTACATTGAATGCCATGGTCACGGGTTATGCAAACTGCGAGCAGTGTGACGAGGCCTTGAAGCTCTTTCAACAAATGCGACACGACAAATGCCTACAGCCAAACGTGATCTCGTGGAATGCCATGATTGTAGATACTCACAGAATGGGCATCACGGTAAGGCCTTGGAACTTTTTCATGAAATGCAGCAATATGGTGTAAAACCCGACTCATTTACCATCTCTAGCACGCTTTCCGCATGTGCCCATGTAGCAGCTTTACAACATGCAAAGGAAATCCATGCCATACATAATCAGGAGTACTTGTGAGTTACATTCTTCCGTGACAATTGCCCTTGTGGCTATTTATACAGGATGTGGGAATATAGAAGATGCTCGCCAGGTGTTTGACAAAATGGCTCAGAAAAATGTGGTATTGTGGAATGCAATGATTGCTGGTTATTCCCAAAATGTTTACAGTAGTCATGTATTGAAACGCTTCTGGCATATGCAATTGGTACAGGTAAAATCCAATTCGGTCACAATGGCAGGTGTTCTTCCAGCATGTGCAGGATTGGCATTGTTGCAACAGGGCAAGGAGATTCACGATTACATAATTAGAAGTGGTGTTGGCAATAGTGTTCCTGTATGGAATGCTCTCATAGACATGTATGCCAAATGTGGTTGTATAAACAATGCACATGGGATCTTCGACAAGATGCCTGAAAGAGATGTGGTCTCTTGGACTACAATGATCACAGGTTATGGTGTACATGGGCATGGTAAATATGCCCTTGCACTCTTTTCCCAAATGCAACAAACAGGCATAAATCCAAATCGCAGTACATTCACCTGTGTTATGTCTGCTTGCAGTCCTGCAGTTCTACTGGATGAAGGTTTGGATTACTTTTATTGCATGAGTCGAGATCATCAAATGAAACCTAGCATGGAGCAATATGCATGTATGGTCAACCTTCTTGGTCATGCTGGGTGGTTGGATGAGGCACACAAGTTTATTGACAAGATGGCATTTCAACCTAATGCTTTTTTGTGGGGCACCTTGCGTAGTGCATCCAGAATTCATTCCAATAGGATAATATGCTACGAAACAGCTTTATGAATTAGAACCTGAAAATGCAGGTAATTATGTGTTGATGTCAAAGATCTATGCTGCAGTGGGTAGATGGGATGGTGTTTCAAAGGTGAGAAAAATAATGGAAGAGTTGGGATTGAAAAATCCTCCAGGTTGCAGTTGGATCGAGGCTAAGAACAGGCTGCATGCATTTGTTAAAGGAGAAATATTGCACCCACAAATAAAGGAAATCTATGCAAAACCGGATAGCTTGGTTGGGGAGATCAAGAAGGCAGGATATTTTCCTGATACAAACTTTGTGTTGCATGATGTTGGGGAGGAGGAGAAAGAATACATTCTTCATTGCCACATCGAAAATCTGGCCATTTCTTTTGGGCTCTTCAATACATGCCCTGGAACTCCAATCCGCGTCATTAATAATCTTCATGTGTGTGGTGATTGCCATACTGCCACTAAGTTTATATCCAGAATTGTTGAGCGAGAAATCATTATCAGGGATGCCAACCGTTTCCATCATTTCCTGGATGGGTATTGTTCGCGTGGGGATTATTGGTGATTCTAATCTAAATAAGCAACAAATATGACCTTTAATAGCACTAACTTCATGCATATTATCTACCTGACCTTAAAGCCACGGCCTAGGCATCATTTCTACTATGGACATTTCAGTGCTTTGCATAATGTTGGGAACAGGGGGTTGTAGTCCTTCATGATTCTGTTTTCTCTTTGAAATTGGTGAAGAGAGAAGGATGCCTTCTATCCAAAGAGAAAAGATGGCCTTTTCCTTGGGGTTTCTTAATTGAATTTCAGGCACCCCTCCAGATAATCGAGGAACTCTGTATGTGTGATTATTGCTACACTGGCGTCAACTTATCCAAATGTGAAAAACAATTGAAATGCGTAGAGGTTGTTTCTATCTTTTCATGAATGGACTGTTTTCTCATAGGAGTTATTAGCGATGCTAATTCAGACAAGCAACCAATACGAATTTGTACCTAGTAAGAAGTCTCGTTGTCTCCCATATGAATGGATGATATTTTTGTTTCTTATTTTTCTGATAAATTTTATTTTCCATGATGTGTTTACAACTTAAAATGTGAACTGTATTTCTAATCTGATCTGAATAATAGAGAAAACAGAGTTTGTAAATTTTATTTATCCAAATCTACAAAAATTTGAAGTAAATTCATTTTAGTTAATCACTCTAAATTATTATTGTTTTAAATTTTTGTGTAGGAAAGTTACAATGGAAGACCCTATAAACACAACTTTTAATTAGAGATACATATCCATTATCCCGTAGTGATGTCAAGTCTAAACCATCCATACATTCTAATGAATGTACAAAGGGTTACTCATTCTCAAGATATAGACATAAGATATACATTAGAAAAAGTAACCAATGCCTATTCATTTGACTATCAAGTAGAGCATATCCATGAGTCACTAAAAATTGGCAAACAACATTCAATCAAACAACATTCAATCAGATCCAAAATTATGTTGGATATCTATAGATTTGATTATTAATTTAATATGAAAAGTTTTGAATAGGTTTGCAGAAACTATGAAAATGAGAGACTTCAAAAACACTTTAATCACCACATATTCAAAATACAAGTTTATTGATGCATTGAACCCACATTTGTTGGGGAAACTTCTTGTATTACAACCACAAACACTAGATAAGTAGTAAGGAAAGCTCTTGTATTGACAAAAATTTAAAGACTAGAGGAGAGCTAAGAAATGACTACAAGGAAAAACATGGGCAGGAATGGTCATTTGGTTCGGATATTGTTGTGAAGTAATATTTTTATGATACATTTCTTTTACCAAGGATAAAACAACTCATATTTAGGATGATGGGTTTTTTGAAACACAAAACTATCTTTTATTTTTGTTTTTTATATTTTCATATTTTATTGTTTGTTATATACATTGATGTATCCTACACACTATATTTGCAGATCCATGGCTATTATTTCTTTGTTTTTATAGTTCTTATGGATTCTTTCACATACTTTAGGCCATTCAAAATACCCAACATTATGAAAAATAATGAGTGCAGTCAACGGGAAACAATTTTTTAATAGAGAATGTATTTAATGTACATGAAGTATGAACAGAAAAATACCTTATGCAGGTTATAAGTTAGCATTAGTTGAATGGGGCAACAGGGGTTGTAAATGACATGAAGAGAGAAATTAGAGTCAAATTTGCATGGGATGTCCCACCCATATCTATATCTCCTCATGCCTAGGTAGCTTGCTTTCTCCTTGTCTTGTAAACTTGTTTAATTGATGCATGAGTTCGGTTTGTAGTTTGGGTTCTTAATGCAAACATGTCAAAGTGGAAACAATAAACAATTTGATAGCTTGCCCTAAAATTTTACCCCCTTAATCCCTTTAGTCTGGTGGAAAGAAAATTTCTATATTCAAACTTGAATAATGATACAATTACATCATGTAACCCAAATACTCAACGAAATGCTACACATTCTCCAGAATTATCATTTCCACAACTCATAATCACAATAATAAAGCAAACAACTACTTGTAATGGGTTTTATACTTGGTAATGAACACGTACAACAATCTCTGAACTGAAATAAATATATCAATCTCATTGTAAATTATAGAAAATTACAAAGAACCCATTGCATTCTCCCAGAATGACATTTATACTGGCATACTTTTTGTACATGTCCTCTTGTTATATAGAACTTCCCATTCTAACATTACAGTGACCATCTTCTGGTAAGTATTTTGGTGTAGATCAACCATACAATAACATTACATTCACCTTCTTTAGTGAATGTAACAAAAAACATACAACTAATGAGTTGAAAGATGCTATGCCATAGCATGAATTGCACGGTAACAAAGAAGACTGCATAGAGGAAGATAGAATTTGAATCTCTACATTTGTGATGGCCCTGCGCATTTCTCATGGACAGGAGGATACATGACAAAATAAGCAACATAAGAAGTTGATTAGGTGGATTGAAATGCATCATGAAATTACTAAAAAAAGAAAAGAAGGAAGATTTATAGGTGACCTCTTCACTTTAGAACAGCGAACCCAGCAGGGAGGAAGATTTATAGTTGGTATGTTGTGTATTCCACTTGCAATGAACAGAAAAGTTGCAAACCCATGGGTGTGCAAGTGGCATGCACAACAAACCCATGTTCTGTAGGATTTTACAATAAGTGCTTTCAAAGTCCATGATCCATTAACATGATATTCAACCACTTCAAGAAGGAAATCCTACACTAGCCATAATTCTACCAAGGTTGTCCAAAGGAAGAAAATGCAAGTGTGCCCTAGATTTCCATTTAGTTATGCTAAGTAAACAAGAATCGAAGGGGAGAAGAGGACAACAAAATCCTACTCGGGTCTAACTAAGAAGTAATGGGTAGGATAGATCCTAGAAATCCATCTACTATTCTAGAGATTGTACCGATGTTGTTAACTAATCCTCCGAAAGTTACAGTTTGTTTATCCTCCGACAGTTATCCGCGGTTCGTTTAACCGCTCTTAACTGTCTATATGTTGCTTAACTTTCTATCAGTGTATATATATATAAATGTATCTGCATTTTGAATGATGAACATAAAACCTCCGAGTACTGTGGAGTTTGTATTTGGCTGTGTACAGTGGTATCAGAGACACATTTTTTTAAAACACATTTTTGTTTAAAACTCCATGCTATTGTGTGCCTGCGTGAGCTCCAGATTCGAGAGGAGCCACATGTGATTGTGTAATTGCAGTGTAGTTGCAGCGAAGGGACAACAAGTGCCCAAAGGCCCTCCAGCGCCCAGTCACTGGGCTTGGGAGCAGTTGTGAGCAGCCTACAGAGCAGCCAAGGTCGAAGGAGGTGTTGTGAGTTTTTATTTTCTTTTTCTTGTGCAAGTGGAATTTTATTTACAGAGATTAGTTTACAATGCATTCATTAGTATCAATTGTGGGAGTAGTACTCTTCGTACAAGAAAATTACCAAGAATGGTTTCGAAAAATAAAAAATACTCTTATTTTTAATGATTTATGGGAGGAAATTTGTGAAGGCAAGGATGACAATGACCTAGAGCAACCTACATATGCCAGACAACTTGTAATTTGGAAGAGTAAAGATAAAAAGGCACATGCTTTAATTTATGCCTCAGTCACTGAAGAGGTAAGAAGACATATTATTTCCCAGCACCACAGCGTTTAAAGCATTAGAGAAATTAAAATATCTTTATGACTCCCATTCAGAGCTGGAAATTATACAATTGTTGATGAAGTTGTTTAATCTAGAACTGAAAGATAATAATCCCATGAAGTTAGCTTCTGAAATTAAAGCTCTTTTTCATGATATTGACTCAATTGGTGTCAAAGTTGATTTACAACTCACAACATTTATTAAAGCCCTGTATCCTACCTATTTGCACTACTTAGAGTCTCTTCAAGCTAGTGGACAGATGAAAGCCATGACTTTTGATAAACTTGTAGACAAAATTGTTGAAAGAGAGAAATCTTTTGGGAAGAAGGAATCTTTTTCCACTTCCACATTTGAGACTTTGTGTCTTGCATAGAAAGAGCAGAAACCTAGAGGAGAGTCTGCTAGATTTGATAATAATAATAGAGGTCGTGGTAGGAGACCATTTAGAGGCAGGGGGGGTCATTATCATCAAGGAGACAGAAAACAAGATGATAGACAACAAAAACATTTTCAGAATGATAAACAATCTCTTAAGTGCTATAGGTGTGGTAAACTGGGGCATACCTCTTCTCATTGTCGCACTCCTTGGGATAGTATTAGTGAGAAGAAAGAGCAACAACCTCCAGACAAAGGAAAACCACCTGAATCTGCCAACTATATTGTTGCACATTGTAATCTTAGTATAAATGAGGTTTTTAACACTTCTTTTGCTTCTTGGGAAGACACTTGGATTTTAGATACTAGAGACACTTGCCATATGACCACCTGAAGAATTTTTTTTGAGACATTATGTAATCACATTGATGGAATAGTTTATTTTGTTGATAAGTCCCAGTTAAAGCCTTCAGGGATTGGATCTATTCGACTTTTCCTACCAGGACTTGTTGATTATATTTTGCATGATGTTCTTATATCTCAATTAAAAATAAATCTGATGTCTCTCATACATATCAGGCAACAAGGACATTCTATACATATGTTTGATGGTATAATTGAAATAAGAAAAGCATATGATTAGGTGATTGTTATGACTCGTGTTGAAGAAGACAAACTTTTAAAACTTAAAGGGACATCCTCTTTTCAATCTAATTCGGCTCTTTTGGCTCAGCATAGTGATACTTTGTCTTCCAGTTTATTGTGGCATGCTCATTTTGGTCATATTAATTATGATAGTATCTGTATTATGAAACAACAAGGTATTCAAGGGCTTCCTACTATTCCAAGAAAGCTTTCTTCATGTAATGCTTGTATTTTAGGCAAGCATTGTAAACAACCTTTTTATGGATCTACTTCCCAAGCTTCGAGGAAGTTAGGTCTCATACATTCTTATATATGTGGGCCCATGTCTGTTCAATCTGCAAATGGTAATAAATATCTGCTGACTTTTATTGATGACTACACCAGGATGTGTTGGGTTTATTTTTTGAAAGAGAAATCTCAGGTTTTTGTAACTTTTAAGAATTTTCATTTATGGATTACAAATGAAACTCAACTTAATATTGGCAATCTACGATCACATAATGGTGGTGAATACACCTCTAATGAATTTGAAAAGTACTTACAAGATAATGGTATTAAACATCAAACCATCATTCCTTATACTCCACAACAGAACGGTGTAGCATAGCGCATGAACAGAACTTTGCTTAATATGGTAAGGTCAATGATGTTTTTTCACAATGTTAGGTTGATGTTTTGGGGAGAAGCGGTGCTTTGTGCCATTTATATTCACAATCTTTGTCCTTCTACTGCCATCAATAATAAGTCCCCTTATGAATTGTGGTATAATCGTTTTCCTGTTGTTCAACATTTCAAAGTTTTTGGTTCTCCATGTTATGCTTTAATTCCTAAACAACAACAAGACAAATTGGGTGCAAGAAGTCACAAATGTCTTTTCTTGGGGTATTCTAATACCTCCAGAGCTTATCGATTGTATGATGAGGAAAATAAGAAATTTGTTGTTTCAAGAGATGTTTTTCTCGAATTTTCTAAAAATGCTTCTACTATTGATAGGCAACTCAATCATTTGGATAGGTTCTCTTCCAAGAAGTTTTATTATGAATGGGATAGTGATCTCCCACATCCTGAAGGGGGGATTCATATTCTAGACTAGTCTGTGGATTTTCCTTCAACAACACCAGAGAATGAGACCACATCAAAGAATGAAGAAAAATTAGTTGATAGCAATGTTTTTGATGATAATAATGTTTCTGTAGAAGAACAATT
>JZKD02S1747397.1:120196-138452 GCA_000966675.3 Picea glauca | reverse complement strand
TTGATAAAATCATTGTATGGTTTAAAACAAGCACCTCATGCTTGGTATGAAAAGTTAACTGAACATCTTCTCAAGTTGAATTATAAGCATTTCAATCTAGATGATGCAACTTTATCTGTTAATAAAGTTGGAAGATCAGTTGTATATATAGTTTTCTATGTAGATGATTTGCTTATCACGGGAAATAATGATGATTATATAGCATCTATTAAAAAGGAGTTGCAAAAGGTTTTTGATATGACAGATTTGGGATTACTACATTATTATCTAGGGATCAAAGTAGATCAAAAACCGAAGCACATTTTTATTTCTCAGAAGAAATATATTGGAGAACTATTGAGCAAATTTGAGATGAAGGATTGTAATCCTATTTCTACTCCAGTGGAGTAGAATCTAAAGCTTACTTCAAATGAAGGTAGTGCATTTGAAGATCCAACAAAATACAGACAACTTGTTGGAAGTTTAATTTCTCTTACTACTACTCGTCCTGACATAACTTTTGTTGTAGGAATACTTTCCAGGTTTATGCATCAGACTTGTGAAGGTCATTGGACAGCAACAAAATGAGTGCTCAAATATTTAAAAAGCACTCAATCATATGGCATCAAATATTCTAAAGTTTCAGACTTCCATCTCATTGGTTATTTAGATTCTGACTTTGATGGAGATAAAGAGCATGGGGTGTCTACTTCGGGTTATTTGATGAATCTTGGATCAGTAGCCATCACTTGGAGATCACAAAAGAAATTAGTTCCTGCTGATTCTACAACTGAAGCCGAATACATTGCAGCAGCTCAAGCCACAAAAGAAATCATTTGGCTTCGGAAAATTCTTGAAGACTTGCAGGAGAAACATATGACTTCGACGCCTCTCTTTGTTGAAAATACTTTTGCAATACAATTGTCCAAAAATCCTAAATTCCATGATCGAACCAAACATATCAACACCAAATATCATTTGATTCAACATCATGTTGAGGCCAAAACCATTCATCTCAATCATTGTTCCACTTTAGAGCAAATTGCAGACATCTTTACTAAAGCTTTGGGTCGAGAGAAATTTGAAAAATTTCGAATGATTCTTGGGATGAAAAATGTCCCTTCGGATTAAGGGGGGAATGTTAACTAATCCTCTTAAAGTTACAGTTTTTTAATCCTCCGACAGTTATCCGCAGTTCGTTTAATCGCTCTTAACTGTCTATCAGCGCATATATGTATAATGTATCCACATTTTGAATGATGAACATGAAACCTCCGAGTACTATGGAGTTTATATTTGGCTATGTACAGATGCAACAGATAAAATGCCTCAAATTCATAACCATCCCTCTTGCTAATAAATTGAATGATGAAGATAAGGCTTCTAGCAGGTTTTTGTTAAACGGTACAAAGAGAAAAAGTGTTTCATGAAAAGTAATCTAATAGTTACATGGATTTTTGATAGCAAGGAGATCATGTCTATAAAACAAATAGGATTGTCCTATTCCACCATTAGAAGCCCTTTTGAACTGAAATTGAATGAGCCTTCTTATCAATTACAATGTAGAGGAAGAATACTTTGCCTAACATAAACACTACTAGAAACTCATGATATAACTTATAAGCTTTTGTCATCCCAACATATGAGGAAAATCAATGATGAGATCATTTCCTTCTCCATAACTTCTCCTAGGTCACATGGACCATCCCAAGAGAGAATAAGGTCACACATCATCTTGGCTTGGTATTTAACCAAGAAACTGCCTGGTCCTAGACCAAGATGCCCCAAAACGCATATGGGGGCCCTAGATCACAACTAGGGTCTTATCCACCAAGGTACACAACCAAGGATCAATCCAAGCACCGAGCAAGGATTCCTTTGAATACATCCAGAGGCCCTAGAACACATCTAGGGACATATACCATCAAATTGCTTGGTCCTTGACTAAGAACCCCAATAATACACTGGTGGCCCAACTAGGGTCTTTTTCCATGGCTCTAACTACTTGGTCCCAGACCAAGAACCCCAGGAGTGTACTGGGGGCCCTAGATCTCAACTAGGGTTTTTTCCATCCTCTCAGATAATGGCTCTTGCAGCTGCATTAATTTTAACACTCCCTCTTAGCAAGAGAGGCATTCTCAGCAACACCAAGATTTTCTTGAAAGTATTCAAACTTTGTCAATGACAGGGGCTTGGTCAAAATATCTGCAGTTTGTTTCGTCGTTGGAACTTATTGAATTTGAGAATGTTCTTATGCACCATGTCTCGAACATAGTGATATCTCATCTCAATGTGTTTCAATCTATCATGAAAGGGTGAAATCATGAAGATGGGTGTCTATTTTTCTTGTTTCATGAGAAAAAAATATATATATTCACAAGTTCTTCAACTTCCAGCATACAAAAGTATTTTTTTTATTTAGAATTTCACTTTACAATAAAAACAAAACTTGTGAAGAATTTTGTTAGTTTTCCAATGACTATTTTTCAATTTTTTTTATTAAGATTTGATATGTCAATTTGACAATTGTTTAACAGTATGTTCCTTAAACATGAAAGGAGTGATAATGAGTTATTTTTTCCCCCAACAATGTATCTATTATTAAACTTTTGTTTTTAACAAATGAAATATACCGCAACAATCTACATAGACTCTATTTTATTATGACTATAATTTTGAATCTAACAGATGAATATTATAATTTCTAGATTTTTTTGAAGTTGACCAAGCTGAAAACGTTGAAGATTTTAAACACGTGTTTTCCCCCACCTTGTATCCATCTTAATTTTTACTTAAAAGTAAAATCTAAAAATACCCTTTTGAAAAGAACAGTTTAAGGATTATGAATATAATTTTTTCTAAATTTTTCACTGTGTATTTTAGAGATACAGATATTTCATTTCACTAAATCATAGTGTCAATTGAAAATACTATGCAATGTTTTTTTTTTTTTAAATAAAATAAAATTAGATAAAAATAATGAAAATGAAAACAAATTATAGGAATTGAAAGTAGATTCAATTTTGCAAATGTTGGTGTCATTTTCAAAACCAAATTCTGAGTATTTGTAGGAGTCCGCAACCTCCAAAGTTCAGGTAAGCCAGAGAGAATTCTATGATTCCTGCATACAGTCCCATTCTCTAGTTTTCGGCCAAAAGAGTCTTTCAGCTGAAAACATTTCTTTCGGATGAAAAACTAAATTCTAACGGAATCCGTTAAAATTAAATGGTTTCCTAGCTTTTCTGCTGAAAAATCCTTTTTTTGGCCAAAAGATGGGTTAGTGAATTTCGTTAGCCGGAAAAAATGAAAAGACACGTCGTATCGTTTCATTTTGCGCCAAATCGTATAAATACGCTTTCGGTCGAACACATTTAACACAATTCATCACTTGTTTCATGGTTTTCTAGAGCACCTAAACAAAATTTTGAATCATCTTTTTCATTTTTGTTGAACAAGGTAATTAATGTTTGTTGAAACACAGGATTCTCAGAGAGCTTTATACAACTCTCGTTATCACAATGAATTATTGTGGGTTCTAGCTCAACATTGAACAAATCTAAGAGTAGCTTTCTGAGCCAAACGACTTATCTACTGGAAACACTTGCAGCAATGTTTTTTTCCTCTGTAGTGCTTTGGGCTATGGATCCTTGCTTCCTGCTGGACCAGGTGATCATAGTTGAACCCAAACTGAAACAATATTTGGAGGTTCTCTTCTAGTCCACTGTACTGCCCATCCAATTTGAATATGTATAGCCTTGAAGAATTACACCTCCACTAGAAGTGTATTTGAACCCATAAGCTATAGTCCCCCGGACATATCTGAGAATATGTTTAGCAACAACCATATGAATGTGCTTCGGCTCACACATGAACTGGTTGAGGGAATTAACTGTGTAACAAATGTCGGGCCTGGTGTGTACTAGATACATCAAGGACCCAATAATTTGACGATATATGGTAGAGTCTTCCGAATCTGAACCTATAGCTTGATCATGTAACTTCTTCAAGTTAGAAATCATAGGTGTGGTCATGGACTTATAGTCCAACATCCCAAATATGTGAAGCACATCAACTACATACTTACTTTGTGAGAGAAAAATCTCACCAGGTTTATGCCACATCTCTAAGCCAAGAAAGTAATGCATAAGACCCAAGTCCTTCATTTCAAACTCTGTTGATATCTCCCTCTTAGTCTGAGCTATTGGATGTTCCTCTCCAGTAAGGAACAAATCATCCACATATAAAACCAAGATAACAGGATGATTCTTCACAATCTTTGTATAAATATTAGGGTATGCTATACTCTTGGAGAACCCAAGACTCTAAATAAAATTGTCAATTCTTCCATACCAAGCTCTCGGAGCCTATTTCAATCCATACAAGTCTTTCTTGAGTTTGCAGGCATGGGAATTTTTCCCATGGATCACAAAACCCTCAGGTTGCTCGATATAAAACTCTTGCTCAATTTCACCATTAAGAAAAGCAGTCTTAACATCCATTTGGTGAAGTTTCCAATTAAAAATTGAAGTAAGAGAGATGATGATTCTGATAGAGGTGTACCTGGAAACAGAAGCAAAGATAACATCATAATCAATTCCTTTTTCTGAGAGAATCCATGAGCCACAAATCTAGATTTGAATTTTTCAACACTGCCATTTGTTGCATGCTTTATTTTGTAAATCCATTTTGAGGTCACTATTGATTTTCCTTGAAGTCTTGGGACCACTTCCCAGACATCATTCTTCAATATTGATTCGTACTCTTCTATCATGGCATCCTTCCACACATTATGTTTGGCAGAATCATCAAAGTTGGAAGGTTCTGAGTCAATCCCAAGATTCAACTGAGCTATCAAACCTGAGTATTTATCTGGCTTCTTGTTGTCTCTAAAAGTACCTTTAGGTGCTTCATGCTTTTTTGCTTCCTTTAAAAATTCACGACACCATGTTGGATTCCTTTTGACAGGAGGTTTCTCTAGGGGAAACTAAACATAATCCCTTATGGGATCCACTGAAGGCTCTCTGGCCTCCTCCCTCTGCTCATCTTAAAGTTGTGAATCTGAAGGTTCTGGAGATGGAGCTTCCTGCTCCTCTGTATCACATGGAAGTTCTCTGGAATGACGAAAAGAAACTTCCTCATGGAAGGTCACACCTCTACTAACCTCTATATACTTTTTCCCTAGTACATAGATTTGATATGTGTTTGAGGTCTCACTGTACCCCACAAATGTGCCTTTCTTTCCAGAGGGCTCTAACTTAGTCCTCTTTTCTTTTGGTACATGAATGTATACATGACTACCAAAAATCCTCAAATGATCAATGGAAAGATTCTTACCGGTGAAGACTTCTTCTGGAGTTTTCTCTTCTAGAGATTTATGAGGACACCTGTTCTGAATATAGACTATTGTACTTGCAGCTTCAACCCAAAGAGACAATGGAAGATTTTGATCATACACCATAGCTCTGGCTTCTTCACAAATTGTCCCTCTATTTCTTTCTGCAACCCCATTCTACTGGGGATTATAAGGCATGGTCATCTCTCTCTTAATACCATAAGCCTGGAAGAGATCATCATACTTGTGGGATTCAAACTCTTTTCCATTGCCTATTTTGAAAACACGGATATGTCTACTTGTCTGATTCTCAACAAGATTATTAAAATCCTGAAATTTACTGAAATATTCATCTTTAGTTTTCAAAAAATAAATCCAGGTTTTACGAGAACAATCATCAATAAAAATGACATAATAAAGACAACCATTCATGGATGGAGTAGTCATAGGTCCATAGTGTTATAGCAATATTTGCCTCAACATTGTTATCTTGCATAGAGGGCCTTTTTCCATTTCCCTATGTAGACTTGTCATCTCTTTTTGATGAATCCAGAGCTAAAAATACATATTTTTCCACATATGCGCCCCCTATCTACTATACAACATGTGTATACACAGGATGCTCCACTACAGCCCGTGTACATCAGTATTTGTGCCAAAAAATACAAAAATGAAGTCGGGTTTCCATGTCACGACAGGAGATCTCTAATCCTTGGCCTTCCATATACTGGAAACGTTATGACTCAGCCCTTCAGTTGCATTTTGAAGGCTATAAGAGCACAATTCTGAGCTATGGAAAAGAGGAGAAAGCATTCAACTTTGAGAGAAAAGTTACTCTGGAGAAATTACTTCATATTGAGTCTGCATCCCTTTGTCCCTCAAGTCTAAACATAATGTTCATCCCCCAAGCTCTTTCCCTATTGTTGAAAGAACCTCATTGTCTCTTTTCTATGAGCTTGTCTTTGGTGGAGGCCCAGTTGGAAGGAACTTGGTTTCTTGGTTTCGAACTGTGCCGACACGGAAGTCTGTAATGTTTTTTCTTCTGTTGATCATTTATTAATAGAAATGCTCCTTTCCTGTCCAATTGGTATCGTGCAAATATATGATTATTATCCATGGGAATGTTTTTAATGTTTATTAATGGATTATGCTATATAATGTGATAACCCCTTTATATTATCACTATATACTTGCTCTGCTTGTTTGTTGAGAACGTGTTGCAGGTACAAAGCTTTGGGTCAAAATACTCAACAGTGGAACATCATCAAACGTTAGAACGAGGTATGCTTATTTCTTATCTCGCTTGCACATTGGTTTATATAGCATATGTTGGAATTGAGTAGATTTTTGCAGTCATACCTGTTTGTTGTGGTTTACCCTAACCATAGAGAGTTTTTCCCTCATAACACATAGAGATCAAAATGAATAAGATCTAAGATACCATTAGTTTTTCTATTACTATGATGGTAGGCTTTCTTTGTATTCTTACCAAGAGCACAACCTCTACAAATACTATCATGCTCAAAAGAAAAACTGCCATACATGTTACCATCTTTTGCAAACTTGGGAGAGCATTATAGTTGAGATGTGCAAACATTTTGTTCCATAGTTCGTAGGGATTGATCATCTCATGAGCTAATGATTAAATAACTTAACCAATGACTCTGTAAAGTCTACCTTCTTGAGCTTTGATTGTCATGGTTGATCTCATACTTTCATTTGAGGGCCACATAAGATCATTTCCTTTAGAGAAGGCTACTATGTACCCTTTACTTTCTAGAACTGAATGAAGATGAAACGATGTTGATCCAATTCCTTTGATGGCATAAGTGTCATCATCACCCAATTCTACCTTCACATTGAATTTCTTATCCCGGTAGTTCACAAGGTTCTGTTTGAAGCCTGTCATGTGCTTGAAGGCCCCACTGTCCACTAACCAAATTTCTTTTGATTTGGTGACAGCATCAAAGAGAGTTGAGATAAGGTAACTTTCTCTGCGTTGTTCTTGTTCTTTAGTAACAAATTTGGTTCTTTTTCTTTGAGGCTCTTCTTCCTTAGTTGCAACTGAAGCATGGAACCTGCCTTTCCATTTCTGTTGTGAAGGAGGGTTCCTACAGTATTTTTCATAAATACCTAGCTTGTTACAGTTAAAGAACATTACTTTAGATAAATGAGAGTGAGAATGAGAGTGTTTACCTTGAGGTTTATTACATTTTCCTTTGTGCTGAGGAAACCTCTTCCCTTTCTTGGATTTGACTAAAAGAGCATGGTCTTTCACCGTTGAGGGTGCAGTTCTGTTTTTAAGTCTGCTCTCTTCTTCTAAGAAATCATGCCATAATCTCTCGAAGATAGGTTGAACTTCTCTTCCATTTAATGAAGAGAGAAATGTATCCCATGATTCTGGAATACCATCTATTGTTGTTTGTACAAGGTCATCATCATCATCTACTACAACACCGATTGTTGCAAGTTGATCTCTTGTTTGGGAAATTTTGGAAAAGAAGGAAGAGATGGTTTCATCCTTTCTCATATTTAATGTACATAGTTGTTTCTTCAAAGTCCTTTTCTGAGTTGGGGCCTTATTTTCATATATATTTGTTAGGGAATCAAAGCATTCCTTAGTTTTCCTTAGATGAGTAATAAGAGGCATCATGTTGTCTTTAATTGAGTAAAAAAAGACCCTCTTGGCTTTGGCCTGCCTCTTCTTATAGGTTTCTCTTCCTGTATTTGAAGTAGGTTATTCCATCACCCTAGTAACCAGCTCATCCGAGTCACCTTCTTCTAGGACATTAAATAACCTAGCCTTCTAGGCATTGAAGTTTGAAGCACCTTCAAGCCTATCTTCTGCTTTGACTGAAGATGAAGCCATAGTGAAAAGAGATCTGATTACAAAAAAAACTTATGGCTGATCCGCAAAACAAACCCTTAATAGTGGATATGCATAGGCTCAAAATTATTCCACAAATGAGCTCTTTTCACGCCCTAAGCTATGATACCATGTTAGAAATTAAGGGCAAAATATAGACTAGCTAGGAACATAAATAATTTTAAATTTATTTGCTACTGTAATTATGGGTCAGCAAGACATTCAAAACCTCTGATGTAAAATCTAATAACAGAAATCATAACATAGATCTGAGTATTACCTTAGCCAATTAAAGAACAAAATTACTTGATTAGTTGTTGTTATCCTCTTTCATGTATGCTCAGAAAAATCTTTAAGGGATCATGGATCAAACCCTTAGGGTAGATCTTATCATGATCATTAGGACAAATGCCAAGAAGAACTTTTAGATAGTAGACTTGAGAAACTGACCAGCTGGTTGAGAATCAAGAGGCCATATCATTGTTAGGTGAAATGGATAATAAAAGAACACCATTGTTTAGCCTAGTGGCTGAAAAGGAGGCCTCAAAACAACCTTAGAAATTCCTGCCTAGAAAACACAAAACTACTACAGGAAATATCAACAGTCTTAAATCTAGTTCATAGGGTAATAGTCTATCAGCGTACACCATATAAGAGGTAGTAAGGGTTTTCTAGACAACAAATATAGCACCAACAAACAATAGGATAGTAGGACAACACCATCAAATAGTAGAATGACACCAACAAACATGACGACATCAGCAAATAGGATGGCACCAACAAATATTTGGACAATAAGGGTGGCACCAGCACAGAGAACCAGAAACACCAAACAACAACAACCAAGGAGAGACCTGCAATAGGCTGGAAAATACCCTTAGGGCTCAATGACACCAATAGACCTGTCGAAGATGGGTCGCAACCACTTAGAAGACTGAACAGAAGAGCCGCAAAAATACCTCAAACAAGAACTCGGTTAGGAGAGAGCGAGTGTGTTGAGTGAGGTAAGGTCTCTCTAATTTATAGTTTTGGTAGGTAGGTTAGGGATAGATTATTAGTCGTAATATTAGGGTTAGGTTTAAACCCTAATATTTAAACAAATAATATTTTAACCTTTTAAAAAATTAAATGACAAGTCAAGGGTCAACAAATAAAAATAAGATAAGTCAAAGAAAGGGTTTTAAGATCAAGGCGACCAACTTCTTTAGGAAGAAGCAAACAACCAAAAAACTCAAATAAACAATAATATAAGGTCAAGGGTTAAGTCCTTCTTTAATGGAAGTTTTTTCCACATGAAATTCATGATATAACTTATAATATTTTGTCATCCTAGCATACGAGGAAAATCAATGATGTGATCATTTCCTTCTTCTTAACTGCTCCTAGGTCACATGGACCATATTAGGAGAGAAGAAGACCACACATCATATCGACTTGGTATTTAACCAAGAAACTTCCTAGTCCCATACCAAGATTCCCTAGAACGCATCTGGGGGCCCTAGATCATAACTGGGGTCTTATCCATCAAGGCACACAACCAAGGATAAATCCAAGCACCAAGAAAGGATTCCTTGAAACACATCCATGGGTCCTAGAACACATCTAGGGACTTATACCATCAAACTGCTTGGTCCTTGACCAAGAACCCCAACAATACAATGGGGGACAAACTAGGGTCTTTTGCCATGGCTCTAGCTGCTTGGTCCTAGACCAAGAACCCTAGGAGTGTACTGGGGGGCCTAGATCTCAACTAGGGTCTTTTCCATTCTCTCGAAGAATGGATCTTGCAGCTGCATTAATTTTAACACAACAAATCCCAGTCTTCCCACACTATTCTCCCATCCGTAACTACTCTACTAGGCCATAGAATTTACCTATGTAACAAATAAAATGGCTCAAATTCATAACCAACCCTCTTGTTGATAAAGTGAATGATGAATATAAGGTTTCTAGCAATGTTTTGATAAATGATACAAAGAAAAAAGTGTTTCATGAAAAGTAATCCAATAGTTACATAGATTTTTTATATCATAGAGAACATATCTATGAAACCAATAGGATTGTCATATTCCATCATTAGAATCCCTTTTGAACTAAAATTGAACGAGCCTTTTTGTAAATTACAATGTAGAAGAAAAATACTTTGCCTAACATAAACACCACTAGATTTCTAATTCCATAACTAAAACCTAAAATTGCTATCACAATTACAATTTTGACTACAATTTATGAAATAAAATTGCACCAAGACAAGCAAGAAGCTTTACATCCCTAGTGTGAATATCCTCATTGATCACTAAAAAAATTAAAAAGAGAGCTACCATCTTATTTTCCATAATTTCCATAATGTCAAAAAAACAACGTTTTTTAATCCCTCCATGTGCTTAATAGATCCGGGTTTAAGATGGACCTATGCTAGTATAACTAGCATATCATAGATGTAATTCCAATTGTAAAACTCTAGGTGCTTAACATATCCTAATGAATCTGTGTGTGAGAGAGAAAGGGGGCCTCTTTTAGAGATACAAACATCGAAACACCAAGAAAGCACTTGGCTTCTTAGTGTAGGGCCAATAGATTTTTTTTTTTTTCTGAATAAGACAAGAAAGAAGATTTTATACTTACAATATGATTTGGTAACTCAAAACGGCATCCTTTAAAAAGTGGGACATGCTTGATTATTCTTCTATAGAATTTTTGAGAAACTTGTAAACCACATAATTTTTTTATTATGTGGACTACAATAAACAATAACAATCCTAAAACAGAAAGAAACTGTACAGATGTTATAGATACAACAATGCATAAATGAAGGAATTTGGAAACATTCATGAAGGGATCAAAGTATTAGTTTGTCAAACATAATGCAATCCAAGATTATGCACCTTAATAAAATGATGAAACAACTTCACAAGAGGAATTGCAGTGTTCCTTTCATATATTATGATATGGTTCACAAAAAAAAAACTACTACTCTATTTCTGAAAATGAATGTTCCTTCTAAATAGTATGATCTGGTTCATAAAAAATAGAATTACTAGTCTAGTTTTCATAGTGATTTATGGAGTTGAGAAAATAAGAATAAATGTTAGGAAGATGAAAAAATACTATGCAAAAATTAGTACTATCAGTTGTAGATGGATATTCAAGTCATGTAACTACAAGTCAATACCTTTGCATGTATAGATGCATGAATATCTTGGAGAATGCTCTCTTCCTTGTGGCTACTCTCATATTGTAATCATAAGTGACTCTTTATTGGTTCCCATATGTCCTTCACTTAACAAATCCTGGTCTTCCCATAAAATTCTCCCCTCTGTAACTGATCTATAAATCCTCGATCCACATGGCATGCATCATGGTTTTCCCTCCAATTTATGTTCATGAATTTCATAATATCTGTCATTTTATCCTTGAAACATTTTTTCTTGGATCCTTTGGATATCACTATTTTCATAGGCTTCCTCCTCATTGCTACCAAACCCACTCAAATGCTTCCTCCCTGCTACCAAGCCCATGTGAATGCTTCCTCCATGCTGCTATCAAACCCACGTGAATGCTTCCTCCATGCTGCTATCAAACCCACGTGAATGCTTCTTCACCCATCAAATCTCAATCTTCCCACACTATTATCCCCTTTGTAACTAATCTAGAAATCCACAATCCAAATGGCCTACATCAAGGTCTTCCCTCCAAATTATGTTCATGAATTTTATAATATCCCTCATTTTATCCCTGAAACATTATGTCTTGGATCCTTTGACTCTCACTGATGCCATAGGCTTCCTCCTGTTGACTTTAGAGTTGTTATTAAGTTCTTTTAAATTTACTAGACAATAATATCATAAGCATGATCACTAAGAGAAACACAATCACAAGGTACACAACATTTTATCCTGGGAAACCCTCATGGGGGAGAAAACCCAGAAAAAATTCCTTAATATAGATTTCCAATACAATGCCAAGATAAAGACCAAAACATTAAAGATAATCCAACACTGATCATGCGACTCTCTCTCCTCCTTCTTGCAAATGCATCTACCTCCAAAAGATGCGCACTATATGGGTGACTGAGTGAGCGAGATAATGAGGTGCCATCCTCTCTTATTTATACCAATTGATAGGTGCTAGGGTTATGTCTCTTCACCAAGTAGGGTCGACTTCTTCAACTAGTGGTTAAAACCACTTTAATTAGCCCTAGGGGGCGACTTTACAAACAACACCATATATCTATGGTTTGACCAATGCACAAAAGGGGATTTGGTCTTATACAAATCCCGACATGATCAATCCACAAAAGGGGATTTGATCTATATAAAAATAACTCAATTATAATTAGAATATTTTTCGCAGTTACAATATATCAACACTCCCCCTTAAGAAGAAGGGTATTCTACTGACATAACTCAATACAACATCATCAAGAGAGAGAGAGAGGGAAGCAACATCATCAACATCTGGAACATTGACTAGCATAACATCGTCATTCACAACATAGAGCTAGAATAACATCATCATCATCATTTGCATCAATATCAATTAGCATAACACTAAAGCAACAACATCATCAACACCATCATTAGTAGCATGTGGTTAGTACAACATCATCAGTAACAACACGAGACCGATACAACATCATCAACAACAACACGAGGATGATACATCATCATCAACAATAGCACGAGGATGAAATAACAACATCACCAACACGAGGCTAAGATAAAAACATCATCATCATATAGCAACAGAATGAGGTAGGTGCAACAACAACATTTTGTGGTACTCTGACAGACCGTCCTTACCAGACCTTCAGGATCTGCCCAGGAATCATAAGATTCCTTAGGATTTAAAACCCTAACAAAGCTACCACGTGGTACTCTAATAGACCATCTTTACCGGACCTTCGGGATCTGCCCATGAATCATAAGATTCCCTAGGATTATAAAATCCTAACGGAGCTACCACTACTGACCACAGCTGGCATATACATGCACAGGTACTCTGACAGACCATCCTTACCGAACCTTCGGGATATTTCCAGGTATAATCAATCCCCTAGGATATAAATTCCTAATGGAGCTACCCGTTGTTGGTCAGGATACCATAGTATCATCAAAAACACTCCCCGTTTTGAGGGAGGCCCTTTCCAACAACACTAAGATTGTCTCGGAAGTGTTCAAACTTCACACGAGAAAAAGGCTTGGTCAACACATATGGAACCTGCTCATTTGTGCCAACATATTGGAGCTTTGCATCTCCTCTCTGCACCATATCACGAATGCAGTGATACATGATCTCTATGTTATTTGACTTATCATGGAACACAGGGTTCTCCGTCATATTTATGAAACTTTGGTTATCACATAGAATCGTGGTGGCTTCCATCTCTAGATCGAATAGACCTATCAACAACTTTTGAATCCATATGGCTTCACAACTGGAGGAACATGCAACAATGTATTCTTCTTCTGTTGTGCTGAGAGAAATACTAGATTGCTTCTTGCTTTGCCATGAAGTCATGTCCGACCCCAGACTGAAACAACATCCTGAAGTTCTCTTTCTATCAGAAACACTTCCAATTCAATTTGAATCAGTATAACCAATCAGTCTGAAGTCGTGATCTCCAGTATAATAGAGACCAAATTCCAATGTACCCTCAAGGTATCTCATCACATGTTTTGTAGAAACAAGGTGAAAACGCCTGGCCTCTACCAGATACTGACTCAAGGTGTTCACAAAAAAACATATATTTGGCTTGGTATTGGTCATATACATCAATGAACCAATAATTTGTCTGTACATAATAGCATCAACCAATTCTGACGAAGTATCAACCAAAAGCTTCAACTTTGTTTCCATGGGTGTGTTCATGGCTTTACATTCCAACATTTCAAACCTCTTCAGTATTTCACCTGCATACTTCCCTTGGTTAAGGAAGATATTCTTTGGGATCTGCCAAACTTCAAGACCTAAGAAATAATGCATCATGCCTAGGTCTTTCATCTCAAATTCTGCAACGAGCTTCTTCTTACAATCTGTGATGAGCCTTTATTCTCTGGTTAAGAATAAGCAATCCACATATAACAACAATATAACTGACTCATCATTCATAACCTTGAAGTAAAGGTTAGAATCAACTTTACTCTTGGTAAATCCCAATCTTGTCAGGAAACTATCAATTTTTCCATATGAAGCTCTGGGAGCTTGCTTCAATCTGTATAGAGCCTTCTTCAACCTACATTCATGAGTCTTTCTATCTTCAACTCCAAACCCTTGTGGTTGTTCTATATACACTTCTTCTTCAATAACACCATTGAAGAAATTTTTTTTCACATCCATCAGGTGTAACTTCCACTTCATCTTGGCTGCAAGAGATATGATGGTTTTGATAGAAGTGTATCTAGATATAGGAGAAAATGTCTCGTCATAATCAATGCCTTCCTTTTGAAAAATCCACGAGATACAAAACTTGCTTTATGTTTTTCAATACTTTCATCTGCAACATGTTTTATCTTGTATAACCATTTGAAATATATCACATCTTTGTTCTTCAATCTGGGAACTATTTCCCATACATCGTTATTTATAATGGATTGATATTCTTTTGTTGGGGCATCCACCCATTATTTCTTCTAAATGGATTCTTTGAAGCAAGTAGGTTCATTTTTTATGAGATCACACAGCAAAGCCATATAACTAGAGAATGGCTTAGTTTTCTTGCTGTGTCTCATGTTTCCTTCTGGGGCACCATACTTCTCTCCATATTGAATAAGTTCCCTTTCCCAAATTGACTTTCTCTTGTGAGAGATCATCATTTGGGGAGGTTCTTGAGATTCTATCATATCATGATCTTCTGGAATCTCATCATCAAGGGTAAATGTAACTTCCTTTATTGGTTTTTCAACTTTGGGAGATACAGGTTCTTATTCATATACTTCTTCAAGCTGGCATCTCTTTGATTTATTGATGTCGCATCTTCATCAAAGGTTACATCTTTTTTTATCTCAATATGATGGTAACCTGGTATGTAAATTTTGAAGGCCATAGAGACCTCACAGTATCCAACAAATATCCCCTTCTTTCCTAAAGGATCCATCTTAGTTCTCCTTTCTTTCGGAATGTGTACAAACACTGAACAACCAAATATTTTGAGATAGCTTACTTCTGGCTTCTTTCCAAAGAACATTTATTCAGGGGTTTTAAATCCAAGTGCACTATGGGATAATTTGTTTTGGACATAAATTGTTGTTCTTGCAGCTTCAACCCATAAGTGCATTGGAAGATCTTGATCATGGATCATAGTCTTCATTGCTTCCATTATTGTTCTATTATTTCTTTCTACTACACCATTTTGCTGAGGATTGTAGGGAGTGGTGAGCTCCCTCTTAATCCTGACATATCTGCAAATGCTTACAAATTCTTTTGAGGTGTATTCTCCTCCATTAGCTGACCTGGGTATCTTGATTTTTCTTTCTGATATATTGTGTATCAAGGCTTTGAATTCCTTAAATTTTCCAAATACTTCATCTTTTGATTTCAAGAAATAAACCCAAGTCTTGCGAGGATAATCATCAATAAATGAAACATAGTATACATACCCACTAAGAGAGTATTATGGCATTAGACCACATACATCTGAGTGGATGAGTTCCAAGATTCCTTTTGCTTTATTGTCTCTCTCTGGGAAAGGATTCTTTATGTTATTTCCTAGCACACATCCCTTGCACACACCTTCATGATCAACCTTGAATTTTGGTAAACCTGTAACTACCTTGCTTACATATGGTAAGGATTTGTAGTTAATGTGCTAGTATTCTATGCCAAAGTTCACATGGAATCTCAGTGGAGTGAGTCAAGGTTGCATCTGAGTGACCTTTTAACTTATACAAGCCACATTCTTTTGTTCCAATAACAATTTCATATTTTATGGTTTTTCCTTTAGGCCACATAAGAACTTCACCATCTATGAATGCAAACCTAGAAAATTTATGATCTAAATCTAATATAGAAATAAAATTGTTTGTCAAACCTAGTACATATAGTACATCCTTCATTTTCATTGGGGTCCCTGAATCAAGTTTGTAGGTAGATTGTCCCACTCCTTTGATAGGGTATTGGTAATCATCTTCGAGTGTAACTTTCTGGGGAAATTTATTTTCTGCAAGGCTAGAGAGAATATCTCTCTGACTCATCATGTGATTAGAGGAACCATTGTTTATAAGCCAAGTATCCTCTCCAGGTGTCACAGATCTTGAGAGGGTGGAAAATAAGACATAATCTTCAATGTCTTCTTTGGACAACTTCGTGGGTGGCTCATTATCTTCGACTGCATGGGCATGATGTCTTTTATTATTTCTCTTCTTGTATTCTTCTCTTATGGAAGGACAATTCTTAGCAATGTGTCCCATCTTATCAAATTGATAACATTTATAAGAGGAGAAATATTTTTATCTTGTTTGACCCTTCTGATATTTATGGAATCTCCTTGGAGGATGAGATTCTTTATGAAAGTGGGTGAATCTCTTTGGGGAGTGAGATTCCTTATGGAGGTGGGTCTCCTTTTGGAAATGAGACCTTTTCTTTCCTCCTTTAGCATGAGCAACTAGATCTTGGTCTTCATCCCTTAATAGTATTGTTTCTCAGTTGGCTACTCTAGCTTCTTCTTGAACACATTCTTTCCATAGACTGTCAAATTGTAGTTTCTCCTTTCTGGCATAGATAGTTTGCATGAAGGAATCCCAAGGTCTTGTGAGACCATTAAGAGTTGTCATGATGATTTCATCTTCATCCAATTTGTCTCCAATTTCTTCTAGTTTTTCTTTGAAATGAGTAACCCTAGAGAAATAGTCTTAAATTGTTTCTCCTTTCTGCATCTTTGTATTCTTGAGTTGGGTTCTCAAGTTCATATTCTGGTTAATGTTCTTTCCTTCATACATTTTGGTTAGGGAATCAAACATTTATATTAGAGTATTATTGGACGATACTTGAGGGATCAAGTGATCTTTAATGGAGTCTGCAATGATCATTTTGGCCCTAACCATATCCTTCCTGTAATTTTCTTTAGTTGCATCTTCTTCGAGTTCTGGTACATTTTATTTTAGGAATTTTGCAAGGTTATTCTCTTCAAGAATGAGTGCAATCCTGTACTTTCAGGAAAAAAAAAATTCCACACCTTCTGACTTGTCAACAAGCTTAGTGTTTGTAGACATCTTGACGTGGAGCTAAGAAAATGACCAAAATTGAAAGTGCTCAGAAATTGAATTTGATCTTACCAAGAGGTGCACTGGGCTGAGGCGAGATGCTGGAGTTTTTCAGATTTCAAAAATTTAAATTTTTACCCCTTGAAAATTGACCTACGCAAGTATGGACTGGTACTTATGGTACTGGTTCTAGTTTCTTGGTTTTCTGGTACCAATCAAAACTAGGGTTTGAATTTTTGGAGGCTCTGGCTACTGAAAAGGTGCACTCAAGATGCTAATGAGTTTGCTAGGCTAGGGTGCACTTACCTAGATGGTTTTTATTCATAAATTTCCTTCCAATAAAAGTCCCTAATTTTCGTGTATGACAATAGTGACGGTTTTTGTTACCAGTGAAAGGTGCTCTACTCAATTTATCTCTAATACCATGTTAAATTTAGAGTTGCTATTAATTTCTTTTCAATTTACTAGAAAATAATAGCATAAGCAGGATCACTAAGAGAAACACAATCACAAGGTACACAACATTTTATCCTGGGAAACCCTCATGGGGGAGAAAACCCAACAAAAACTTCCTTAATATAGATTTCCAATACAATGTCAAGTTAAAGACCAAAACACTAAATATAATCCAACATTGAGCATGTGCCTCTCTCTCCACCTTCTTGCAACTGCATCTACCTCCAAAATATGTGCACTAAATGAGTGACAGAGTGAGTGAGAGAATGAGGCACCATCCTCTCTTATTTATACTAGTTGATAGGTGCTAGGTGTTGAAACAGAACTAAAATTTTGTTTTTTGAACAAATTTTAGTATCCTGGAGTCTTTGCATTATTAATTTTTTCCAGATCTAATGAATTTGAAATACACTCGAGACATAT
>JZKD02S1747397.1:98910-109269 GCA_000966675.3 Picea glauca | reverse complement strand
GAAAACCCTAATGAGTTGGCTAATAACCCTATAAGTCTTGTCGGCTCAAGAAGATAATTTATATTAGGTTATTAGCCTCCAAGAGAAGAAGTCGACCAGAAATAATAATAATATACTGAATAGACATGTACCCAGAAGGAGAAGTCAGCCCCAACAAATCTGGCAAAACCACTATAAATATAGGGCGCCATTTCTCATTTGACACATCTCAGAATTGCAGAGAGAAACTGGTGTGCATTGCAGTTCCTAGTTTGGTGCGAACGTGTGGAGGAGAGCTGCAAGTGCAGCTGCTGCAACAACCAGTTTCAGTGTTGGCTTGGAATATCTCTTGGCTAGGGTTTGGACTATTTGATCAGCTATTTTTGGTGCACTATCCTTGAAGGAATATGCGCTACACCTTGTTTGGCTATCTAGCCTAGGGTTTGCTTCCGGAGTAATTCTCAGTCATGGTTAAGGTGCTCAGAGGGTGGCTTCGGCCTATGGTTGGGTGACAAGGGTATTGTCAATGGTAAAACAAGCACACCATCTTCTATATTCTAACAAAAGGGACCCTAGATAAAAAATTTGTAAAATTTTATTTACTCTACATTTACCCACTCATCAAGATAGACAATTTTTCCTTAGTAAAGTTTTTCCAAATCTACTTAGTTTGGAAGATAAGAGTTTCAACTAAAAATTCAAGTTATGGACTCGCCATCATCATTATTATCAGTTACCAATACAAAAAATTTATTGGTTATTGACATATTTTCTTCTACAATTGGCATAAGTTGGTCTCTTAGTTAGATTGCACCAATGAGAAAAGTGCAAAAAATAGGTAGAGATGGAATATTCAAAGAGCCATGACTTCTAGCTCGGAGAACCAAATGAGGCATGAGTATAGACATTGGAAATGTATTCCATAGGACTTGTTTGAAGGATCAAAATTCATATTAGTGTATCATTGTTCATCATAAATTGATATGAAAAAGAACGAGTGTCTTAATTAAGGAAATTTTACAGTATGCATAATTCTAACAACATTACTTATATGCACATTGCTTGCAGAGACAATGTTATTTTCATAATAGATCAAGATTAGGATCAAAGAAGCAGGCATGGAAGATACATAGGGAACATACACCCATAAAAAAGGAAGTGGAAGGTCTAAACATTAGTTTAGGAAATGAGGAAACATAGTCAAATGGACACAAAAGCAAGGTCAATCCAAAGAGCAGATAGAGGCCATGAAGAGTTTGAGGATGGAAGTGAAAATTTATAGGGATAGTAATGAGAAGATAATAAGAGACTAGGGAGAAAAAAGCATGTAAACACTCAACTATTACAAACCATGAATTAGTTACAGAAGAAAATAAAAAATGGATCAAATTCAAGGGATGAGGAAGAAGGAAAATCCTATGTAAGAAGGAATAATTGCAGAGATTACATGAATTCAAGGAGTGTTAGCAGGACTCATATACCACATTACTCACCTTATTATTCATCCAAGAAGTCACATCCATATAAACAATCACATAGAATCCCATAAGTATCCTCTATCAAGCTTCAAAGGAGAAGACATGAATTGGATAATTCACGAGAGATCATGAAGCTCAAGCCACCAAATTCTGATGGAGAAAATAAGAAGGGAGAAGAGGTTGAAGCCTAGTTGCTTGGAATTAGAAGGTATTTTCAGCTACATAATTATTCCTCCAACTTGGAGGCCAAGATTTCCATATACCATTTGCAAGGAAAAGATTATATGTGGTGGAACCAATTGAAGTAGGTCACACACATACATGAAAAGAACATCACTTGGAAGAAGTTCAAGAAACATTTCAAGAAGCATTATCTTTTAGAGCATTACTGTGACAAAAATATGCAAGATTTCTTTGAAATCGATATGGAAAATATCACCATGGATGAATATGAGAGCAAGTTATCAGAAGTGTTGAGATATGTGGGTTTTATCAAAGATGAGAAGGTGAAAATACAAAGGTTGTTGAGTGGATTTCCATCATTCTACAAGGCGAAAATCCAATTTAATGAACCCAAGACTTTAGAAGAGACCATAAGAAAGGCTAAGTACCTATATGAGTAGAGTAAAGGTAGAGCAACATTCCAAAAGTATTGGAAGGCCAAGAAGAAGGAAAAAGTGGAAAAGGGGATGAAGGGTTTCAAACCTCCTCCTTTCAAGAGTAGTCCTAATGTATATCAACAAACCCAACCAACTCGGAATGAGTAAAAGATGGAAAAATCTTAAAGGGAAAGACCAAGGCCATCAATAAAATGTTGGGGATGTGAGGGAGAGCACTTGTGTATATATTTTCCTCGTAAATAAGACAAAATGATGACTATTCACAACCTTCAAGAAGCCACTATAGTGGAAGGCATGAGAAAAAATATTCCAAGGTTATATGAATCCTAGAGGATCGACAAGCAGAACATCAATCCCACATGATTGAGGTGGAAGGTAAGATTACCAATTATCATGTTGTTATTTTAATAGATTTTGGAGCTATTCATAGCTATATAGATCTTAATTTTGTTGAGAGGTTTCATTTGAAAATAAGCAATCATGAAAAATCTCGGTTGGTCCAACTATATATTGGAGCCAAGAGAAGGATCAATGAGTTGGTTAAGGATTGTCCAATGGACATGAATGGAGTCAACACAAAGGCATATTTCAAGATCATACCTTTGAGTTCATATGAAGGATTGGTTTGATAAACATCATGTTTTCCTAGATTGCTACAACAATACATTCACTTGTCTTGATGAAGAAGGATAACAAAGGAAAGTTCAAGGGATTCCAAGGCCTATATCCATTAGAGATATTTTATCCTTATAGTTGAAGAGATGTTTCAAAAAACATTGTTAATTATTTGCAACTCATGTGAAAGAGCCAACCAAGAATAAAAGTCCAAATCTTGAATATTTTGTAGTGCTACAAGAATTTGAGGATGTATTTAGGGAGATTCTAGGTTTTCCACGCAAGAAATGCATAGAATTTTCTATTAATCTAATGCCTGAAGCTACCCCAATATCCAAAAATACTTACAATATGAACACACCAAAGTTGAAAGAATTGCAAACAAAACTAGATGAGCTACTAAAGAAATGATATATACACCAAAGTGTCTCACCTTGGGGAGCGCTGGTACTTTTTTTGAAAAATAAGGATGGGAAGTTGAGGTTGTGCATTGATTTTAAGCAGCTAAATAAAGCCATAGTGAAGAACAAATACCCTCTTCCCAAGATTGATGATATCTTTGATTATCTAAAAGAAGAAAATGTATTTCCCAAGATAGATCTAATATCAAGGGACCGTTAGGTGAGAATCAAAGAAGAATACATTAGTAAGACAATTTTTAGAACCAGATATGGGCATTATGAGTTTGCAGTGGTGCCATTTTGATTGACAAATGCACCAACTTTCTTTGTGTGTTTGATGAATGGTATTTTCAAAAGTTACTTGGATAAGCTTGTCATTGTCTTCTTGGATGAGATACTTATCTATTTTAAGTTAGAAAAAAAAACATCAACACTTAAGAATGGTTCTATATGTGTTAATAAAGCATCAATTGTATGCCAAGTTGAGCATATTGGCATGCATTTCCACATATGTATTTGTCACTTGATTCAAGAACTGTCTTCCTAACTATTCCCAATATCAAGTAGACATTGTTAAGTTTAATGTTGTTATTAGGTTATTTTCAATTTACTAGAGCATTCAATGCATTTCCAAAACAACAACATATAGAGGATCACTGAAAGAAGCACAATCACAAGGTACACAACATTTTATCCTGGGAAACCCTCATGGGGGAGAAAACCCAACAAAAAATTCCTCAATAATAGATTGCCAATAAAATGCCAAGACGAAGACCAAACCACCAAGAATAAACTATGACTCATCATGCACCTCTCTTCTCCTTCCTCTTGCAACTGCAACTTCCTTCCAAATATGTGCACTAGAAGTTTGAGTGTGTGTGTGAACAAGTGAGGCGCCATCCTCACTTATAAATACTAGTTGAGGATGCGCTAGGGTTATGTCTCTTCACTTAGTAGGTCTGAATTCTTCCAAGAGTGATTAAAACCACTTTATAAACACTAGGGGTCGACCTTAAAAATACCACCATATAAATATGGTTTGACCAATCCACGAGAGAGGATTTTATCTTATACAAGACCCAACATGATCAATACACAAAAGGGAATTTCATCTATAAGATAATAACTCAAATATAATTAGAATATTCTTCAAAGTTACAATATTTCAACACTCCCCCTTAACGATAAGGGTATTCTACTGACATAACCCAATACAAAATCATCAGGAGAGAGAGGGGGAACCAACGTCATCAACATTTGAAACACTGATTGACATATCTACAAATCATCAAAAAAAATTCTCATCATCAATATCATCATCGTTCACAACATGGAGTTGGAGTAGCATCATCATCATCATCATTTGTATGAAGTTGAAACATCAACATCAATTAGCATAATGCTAAAACAAAAATATCACCAACCTGAGGCCAGTACACCATCATCAACAACATGAGGTTGATACAACAACATCATCAACAACATGAGGCTAAAACAACAACATCATCAACACGAGGATGAAGCAACAACATCATCAGCACGAGGCTGAGGCAACATCATCATCATCATCATATGGAAACAAAATGAGGCAGGTGCAGCAACAACATTTTGTGGTACACCATCATCAACAACACGAGGCTAATACAACGACATCATCAACAACACAAGGTTGAAACAACAACATCATCAACACGAGGTTGAAGCAACAACATCATTAGCACGAGGCTGAGAAAACAACATTATCATCATCATATGGAAGCAGAATGAGGAAACTGCAATAACAACATTTTGTGGTACTCTGATAGACTGTCCTTATTGGACCTTCGGTATCTTCCCAAGAATAATAATATTCCCTAGGATATAAAATCCTAACAAGATATCATGTGGTACTCTGACAGACCATCATTACCTAACCTTCTGGATCTGCCCATGAATCATAAGATTCCCTAGGATATAAAATTCTAACGGAGCTACCACTACTGACCACTGTTGGCATATACATGCACAGATACTCTGATAGACCATCCTTACCGGACGTTCGGGATCTACCTAGGGATGATCAATCCCCTATCAGGGATGATTTTAGGGGCTAAATTTCTCTCATGGGCTAATTTTCTATGGTTTTTCCAAAAAAAGATTCTCTATTCTAAAAATGATTTGCCCAAATTCTATGGGATAAAATTATTTTAATTTAAAAATCGTCAAAATTTTATACAAACTATATAAAATCCTTAGAAATTTGAATATTTTTACAAAAATGTCGCCAAACATTTATAGTTGGCATATGAAGGATTAGTAAGATTCTCCAAGGTTTCTACATTTTAAAATAAATTTTCATCCTTAAAATCATCCCTGTCCCCTAGGATATAAAATCCTAATGGAGCTACCTGTTGTTGGTCAAGATAACATAGTATCATCAACATCACTCCCCTTTTTTATGGAGGTCCTTTCAGACAATACCAAGATTATCTCGGAAGTACTCAAACTTCACACGAGACATAGGCTTGGTCAACACATCTGCAACCTGCTCATCTGTGCCAACATATTGGAGCTTTAAAACTCCCCTCTACACCATATCATGAATCTAGTGATACCAGATCTCTATGTGCTTCAACTTATAATTGAACACTAGGTTCTCCATCATCTTTATGCAACTCTAGTTAGCACATAAAATCATGGTAACTTCCATCTCTAGATTGAATAGACCTATCAACAACTTCCAAATCCATATGGATTCACAACTGATGGAACATGTTGCAATATATTCTGCTTCTGTCGTATTGAGAGAAACACTGGATTGCTTCCTTCTTTTCCATAAAGTCATGGCTGACCCCAAACTAAAAAAACATCTTGAAGTGAATTTTCTATCAAAAACACTTTCTTCCTAATATGAATAAGTATAACCATACAGTCTGAAGTCATGATCTCCAATATAACAGAGACCATAATCCAATGTACCCTTAAGGTATCTCATCACATTGTTTGTAGCTACAAGGTGAACGCGTATAGGATCTACCAGATACTGACTCAAGGTGTTCACAAAAAAGCATATATCTGACCTAGTATTCGTCAGATACATCAACAAACCAATAATATATCTATATAGAGTAGCATCAACCAACATACTTCATTTTGGTTGAAAGAGATATGATGGTTCTGAAATAAGTGTATCTGGCTACAGGAGAAAATGTCTCTTCATAATCAATACCTTCCTTTTGAGAAAAACCATGAGCCACAAATATTGCTTTATGTTTTTTCAATACTTCCGTTTGCTGCATGTTTTATCTTGTATATCCACTTGGAAGATACCACATCTTTGTTCTTTGGTCTGGGAACTACTTCCCATACATCATTCTTTATAATGGATTGATATTCTTTTTTCATGGCATCCACCCATTCTTTCTTCTGAATGGATTCTTTAAAGCAAGTAGGTTCATTTTATATGAGATCACACATCAAGGCCATATAAATGGAGAATGGCTTAGGTTTCTTGCTTTGTCTCATGGTTCCTTCTGGGGCACCATACTTCTCTGCATCTTGAATAAGTTCCCTTGCCCAGGATGGATTTATTTTGTGATATGTCATCATCTAGGGAGGTTCTTGAGATTCTATCATATCATGATCTTCTGGAATCTCATCATTAGGGATAATTGTAACTTCCTTCACTGATTCTGCAACTCTGGGAGCTACAAGTTCTTCTTCATATGCTTATTCAAGCTTCCATTTTCTTGATATTTTGATTGTTTCATCTTCATCGAAGGTTACATCTATGTTGATCTCAATATGATGGTAACCTAGTATGTAAATTCTGAAGGCCTTAGAGACCTCACAGTATCAAACAAATATTTCCTTCTTTCCTGAAGGATCCAGATTAGTTCTCCTTTCTTTCGGAATGTGTACAAACACTGGACAACCAAATATTTTGAGATGGATTACTTCTGGCTTCTTTCCGGTGAACATTTTTTCAGGGGTTTTGAATCCAAGTGCACTATGGGATAATCTGTTTTGGACATAGACTATTTTTTTTTTGCTTCAGCCCATAATTGCATTGGAAGATCTTGATCGTGAATTAGAGTCTTCACTACTTCCATAATTGTTCTATTCTTTCTTTCTGCTACACCATTTTTTTGAGGATTATAGGGAGTGGTAAGCTCCCTCTTAATCCCAACATCTCTGCAAAAACTTCCAAATTCATTTGAGGTGTACTCTCCTCCATTATTTGACCCGAGTATCTTGATTTTTCTTTTGAAGAGATTTTCTACCAAGGCTTTGAATTCCTTGAACTTTCTGAGTACTTCATCTTTTGATTTTAAGAAATAAACCCAAGTCTTACGAGAGTAATCATCAATAAATGAAACATAGTATACATACCTGGTTAGAGAGGTTGATGGCATTGGACCACATACATTTGAGTGGATGAGCTCCAATATTCCTTCTACTTTGTTGTCACTCTTTGGGAAAGGATTCTTTATGTTCTTTCCTTGTGCACATCCCTTGCATACACCTTCATGATCAACCTTACATTTTGTTAAATCTGTAACTACCTTACTTAAATTTTGGTAAACCTATAACTACCTTACTTACATATGGCTTCTTCCAAGTGAACATTTCTTCAGGGGTTTTGAATTCAAGTGCACTATGAGATAATCTATTTTGGACATAGGCTATTGTTTTTGCTGCTTTAGCCCATAATTGCATTGGAAGATCTTGATTGTGAATCAAAGTCTTCACTACTTCCATAATTGTTCTATTATTTCTTTCTGCTACACCATTTTGTTGAGGATTACATGGAGTGGTGAGCTCCCTCTTAATCCCGACATCTCTGCAAAAACTTCCAAATTCATTTGAGGTGTACTCTCCATTATCTTACCTGAGTATCTTGATTTTTCTTTCGGAGAGGTTTTCTACCAAAGATTTGAATTCCTTGAACTTTCTGAGTACTTCATCTTTTGATTTTAAGAAATAAACCCAAGTCTTACGAGAGTAATCATCAATAAATGAAACATAGTATACATACCCTCTTAGAGAGGTTGATGGCATTGGACCACATACATTTGAGTGGATGAGCTCCAAGATTCCTTCTTCTTTATTATTTCTCTTTGGGAAATGATTCTTTATGTTCTTTCCTTGTGCACATACCTTGCATATACCTTCATGATCAACCTTAAATTTTGGTAAACCTATGACTACCTTACTTTCATATGGTAAGAATTTGCAGTTGATGTGAGCTAGTCTTCTATGCCAAAGTTCACAAGGACTCTTAGTGGAGTGAGTCAAGGCTGCATCTGAGTGACCTTTTAACTTGTAAAAACCACCTTCTTTTTTTCCAATAACAACTGCATCTTCTATGGTTTTTCCTTAAGGTCACATAAGAACTTTACCATCTATGAATGCAACCGTGAAACCTTTATTATCTAGAGCTAAGATAGAAATCAAGTTATTTGTAAAACCTGGTACATAAAGTACATATGTCATTCTCATCAGAGTCCCTGAATCAAATTTGTAGGTGGATTCTCCCATTCCTTTGATAGGGTACTGATAATCATCTCCAGGTGAAGATTTCTGGGGAAAATCCTTTTCTGTAAGGCTGGTGAGAATGCCTTTTTGTCCTATCATGTGCTTAGAGGCACCACTGTCTATGAGCCTAGTATCCTCTCTAGGTGTCACAGATCCTGAGAGGGCGGAAAATAAAACATAATCTTCAATCTCTTCTTTAGTCAACTTCTTGGGTGGCTCATCATCTTCAACTGCACGGGCATGATGTCTTTTTTTATTTTTCTTATTGTATTCTTCCCTTATAGAAGGATAATTCTTAGCAATGTGTCTCATCTTATCACAATGATAACATTGATAAGAGGAGAAATCTTTTTCCTTCCTTTGACCCTTATGATATTTATGGAATCTTTTTGGAGGGTGAGATTCTTTATGGAAGTGGGTGAATCTCTTTGGGGAGTGAGATTATTTATGAAGGTGTGTCTCCTTTTGGAAATGATACCTTTTATTTTCTCCTTTAGCATGAGCATATAGGACTTGATCTTCATCCCTTAATAGTCCAACTTCTTGGTTAACTACTCTTGCTTCTTCTCGAACACATTCTTCCCATAGACTATCAAATTGGAGTTTCTCTTTTCTTTCACAAATAGTTTGGATGAAGACATCCCAAGGTCTTGTGAGACCATTAATATTTTTCATGATGAGTTCATGTTCATCCAAATTGTCTCCAATTGCTTCTAACTATTCCTTGAATTGATTAACATAGAGAAATAGTCTTGAATTGTTTCTCCTTTATGCATTTTTCTATTCTTGAGTTGGGTTCTCAAGTTCATCTTCTGGTTGATGTTATTTCCTTCATACATTCTGGTTAGGGCATAAAACATCTCTTTTGGAGTATTATTATATTACAATTGAGGGATCAAGTGGTCTTTAATGGAATCTACAATTATCCTTTTGGCCCTAATCATATCCTTCCTGTACTTCTCTGTGGCTACTTCTTCTTTGGGTTCTGGTACATTTTCTTTTAAGAATTTTGCAAGGTCATTCTCGTCAAGAATGAGTCCAATTTTGTACTTCCAAGCACGGAAATTTTCCACACCTTCTAACTTGTCAACAAGCTTGGTGCTTGCAGACATCTTGACCTGGAGCTAGGAAAATGACCGGAAAATGGAAGTGCTCAAAAAATGAATCTGAACTTACCAAGAGATGCATTGGGCTGAGGCGAGTTGGATAGAGCTGAGTGTTTCCAAAAATCCCAATATTTATCCCTTGAAACTTGACCTGTGCAAATCTGGACCGATACTTTTGGTACTGGTTCTGGTTTCCTAGTTTTCTAGTTTTCTGGTACCAGCAAAAAACTAGGGTTTGACTTTCTGGACCGTCTATCCACTTGTAGTGGCCATATAAATTAAACAACCATTAATTCTACAACATAGAAGTAAAATTCAAAAATTTCTTTATATTGAGCAAAATAGTAAAATTTATCAAATTCCTTTAATTGAGCACATTCGCATATAGATTTAACAACGAATATTAAAATTTTCTAACATAATAAAAACAATTACAAAATTTTAAATACCTGGGTCTGATGCTAATAACCCTTTGTTTGTCTGTTTTCCTTCTTGACCATTGTTGCACGGTGTAAACACTGCCCAAAACCTAGTTCCACCCTGCCAACTAGGTAACTTCCTAGCTCCAGGATATCATATGGATATCCTGGCCCCCGTGCCCAAAACCTCCAGCAAACCAGTGCTTGTATTGATCCAATCCCAC